>BROG01000792.1:0-17500 GCA_030159075.1 Atrina japonica
TAAATTGTCAAAAACCGTATCCGTGTGTTCGTGTGTCGGCAAAAAAAAAACTATCAATGAATTACCTGTTGAATATAATATATTTTCTGGGGCTATTGGAGGCTGCTTCCGACAGTAATGGTCTAATTATAAATCTTAAATATCGACCTGCTGTACTTTAGATCTTCTTTTTCTCAACGTTGGTCTTGTGACCTAAAATGTTGGTAATTAGGGTGAAAATAGGCGAAGAAGATGCGAGTCTGTGTCTATCAAATCACATACACAGCAAAAATTTAAACTTTACTGTACTTTAGAGAAGATGGTGGTTAGCCATATATGTTAGCGTTTTGAATCCAGAATAAAAACCTTGTAAGATCTGTTAATTGGGAAATTCTTCGGACCCTTTTGACATAAAAACCGGCACTAATTCCCAATGTCTTACACAGAATCGTTGGTCCTTGCACTCTTCAACAATCTCTGTCAACGTCTTGACTTTTGCCAGTTTCTGACAAAATTTATAAATCTACTATAGATTTTCCTATCATAAGGTATCGGTCTTTTTGTATATATTTTTATTGTTGACATGGTAAAAATACTTTTTTTTAAATGGCGCCACCCCACCCCAGGGACATGTGATGTCAGTGAAGTGTGAGTAAGCCTTAGATGAACTTACAGTCTAAGTATGGTTACTGTATCACAATCCAAACTTTAAATAATTGATTTTATATGTAAGCGGAACGGAATTACGGACAGACAGACAAACAGGCGGACATTTCAGGCCGAGGGCATAAAAATGGATATAAATATATATGTACATGTATATATATTTTATATATTTATATTTATAGAAATTGTGTGGGTTACATGACCAGTTGTTTTGTAATTTCGTTTTAGTTTGTTTGTTTGTTTATTGTTGTTTAACGTCCCACTCAAGAATATTTAACTCATATGGAGACGTCACCAAATGCCAGTGAAGGGCCTCAAATTTTGGCCTTTGCTCGGCACGTACGGCCATTGAGCAGTGAGGGTGCTTTAACGTGCCGACACCTACTGTGACACGGGACCTCTGTTTTTACTGTCTCCTCCGAAGGACAAGGAAACCAACCTGTCACCGGCTGGACTCGAACTCTCGACCTCACGACCAAGAGTCGAACACTCTACCGACTGAGTCAGACCGGCTCGGATTTCATTTTAGACGTTGACAGAGAATGTTGAGGAGTGCAAGGACCGACAACTCTGTATAAGAGATTGACTAATTCCATGTCGTATAATGCAAACCGAGACAGTGAACACATGCAGTGGGCTCCTTGGGGAGCATATTAATCATTTACCACGGGCCAACCGTGATTTTGATTCTTGGAGCTAGAACATACATCTTTATGCTTCCTTTTGGAAAACTCCAAATAGCCCAGGGGAGGATCCAGGATTTTTTGAAATGGTGAGTTGATAATTTTTATGTTTTATGTTTTATTTTTATGAAATGCGAGCGCTGAAGGTGCGTGCCTTCAGAGGCAAGGGGTCTGGGGTCGTTTTGAATTCTTCAAAGTGGGGGTTGAAACCTCCGCAACCCCCTTAAATCCGTCAATGTAGCCTAAGTGGGAGCATACTTCCAATCCCCCTCGTTGTCGTTAAATTTCACTTCATTTTGGAAGTTTAATGAATCAATCAATGGGATGATTTTAAAGGAAAAATATATACTGAAATATATTTATAACTTAGCATTTTAAAGCTATATAAAACTAGTATAAAATTTTTCTTTTTTAATTTCGAAATGAGAACTTATAGTGTAGGCATATATCCGGAACCACCCATTTTCTCAAGTCAAGGTTTTCCGAGCGACGTGGATCAGAAAATCTTGAGTTGGGAAGATGCGAACCTCCTTGCATTCCAATTTATAAGGCCGAATTTTTCTTCGTCTTCGGAGTTACTCAATCTATTGATAAAATATTTTAAGGATAAAAAGGTAATGATTTAGTGTCTTGAACCAAATAACCCGTCATACCTGGTAAAACTCAAACAATTAAAAAGAATTCCGGGGCTTTGACACTTTGAAATTTGTCTGAAAAGATTAGTGCTATCTGACCCCTAATAAAATATCGCCCCACAATTAACCCAACAATTACAACTCCGTGCTATAGAGTATGTATATTAGATAACAGTATAATTTTATGTTACCAGTCTCGATCTTACACCTATGAAAAATTGCTAGATCCGCCAAAGCTAGATAAAAAAAGTAAACATGCGTTTATTATCGAAGTACATTGGCGGGATTTGCGGGGTTGCTACACCCCCCCCCCCTTTGAAAAATTCAAAACGGCCCCAGACCCCTCGCCACTGAAGGCACGCACTTCCGGCGCTTGCATTTCGTAATGATAAAAATTCTAATACCCCCTTCAAAATTCATGGATCCACTCCTGAAGTATAAACTAAAGCTTTACATAACAAGTATAAGCGTCCATTTAATATCCATACAGTAGAGATAGATCTACCTTGTTTGAATTTAAAACCGCTGAATCGTAGCGTCATTTAAGTATAGCGTCTTTGTGATTTAAGATTTTTTCTGTCAACAATTATAAGATAACCCGTGAATATAAACAGTCCCTACACAAACTACAAAAGACCAATACCTTCGGGTTACTCTTTGTGTAAAAAGGGAGAATTAGTTTCACACATTTATGTATACTGGGTGATAGAAAGAATCGCCTTGATGTTCGATCACAAACACACAGTGACAAAGGTATTACTTTACTTTCATTTCTAGAATCAACATATCCCGTCTGTGTAATTTTCCCGTGATTTTAGTCCCTCCCCCCCCCTTCCACTTGTTATTTAGACTTTGACGAAGTGTTTATACCTATCATCATATTATTATTTCACATCCTTTTTTAATTTCCTGAACTAACCTGTTTATAAGTTGGAAATAAATGGTGTGGAACTTCGTTGATTACCTGTTTCGATTTACTTTCGCCTTCATGCCTACACGCGATTAAATACTGTGAGATCTATGTTTTACACAATATTTTGGCAGATGATGACACATTAAGGATTTACCTGGGCAGGTAGTTTACAACAGGTACATCCATTTCGATCGTCGAATGTTTTGAAGTTTAATATATTTATAGTCTCTCCAAATTGGGATATTAAATGTATAGTTGACCGATATACCAATCTATAAGTAAAAGTACAGGGATTTGTTAAATATTTCTACTCTAACTATGATCTACACGAGGGGTGTTTCATCGCAGAAATGAAACAGACATTTCCGGGTACGCTTTACAGCTATTAATTTCCAGATTACGATTTGAGATTTAATTTCTGGACAATGGATGGAAAAACAAAAAACATTATCCGGAATTTGATATTTCCTCTCCTGTTTGTTGGATGTATACTGTTTGTAACTGCTTTTTTCCTGCCTGACTGGTTTCGGATCGTGTCCGCCTCTGGGAATGTATACATCTACGGACTTTTTCAAACTTGTTTCCAGAGTACAGCAGGAAACCTTTGCACTCAGACACATTTGATGACTGTGGATGGTAAGTAGTATGGGAATTCTATCGATTTTTTTTAGACTTAGTCAGTCCATTTTATTCATTTAGTTTAAAAGGGAAGTTTTTCAATTTATCAAATTTTTCCCGAGCAAAGACAAACACACGTACACATACATCAAGATCACACATATCAAACACACGTATACACGCATGTGCTTTTTATTCCAACCGTCCAAAACCTTTCATAATTTAACATACTACTACTCTATGGTGTGTCAATTTTGTACCAAATATTTTATGTCATTGAATGAAACCTATTGATAGAATTTTTTAATTTTTACGATTTACTTTTCAAATTTTTCATTTTTATGACACCCTACTCGCTGAAGGCTCGGAATTATGAAATACAAGTCACCATATTATACGCTCTTAACTGTCTGTATTTTTGTCACTGTAAAAGAGATTGTCTCATTACTTGATACAAAACACTAATATCTAGCATTATTCTGGAGTTTATTTACAAACACCATCTCTATTTCACAGATACACATGTATTTCATCATTTTCCCACTCCCTCCTATCTTGTAGAATGTCTAATTGACCATTTATAGGGGATAAGGAGTGGTTTTTTTAATTGCCTTTCTTGATATAAAATAACAAAAGAGATATAAACAGGCATAGAAATTCTTAAGTTCCTAAAAATTTGGTGAAATTGCTCGAGAAACCCAGTTTGGCAATCAATTAATTCAACCTTACTATTTGTATATGCATACCGCACTCGACCTAACCTTATTTTCACAAAACTTACAGAAAATATATTACGGACAGAATCTGCTCTGGTCACATAACACGTCTATCGAATCTATTGTTTACTAATTTTCTACATTATTTACTTAATTAATAGACAAGTTAGAGCAGAGCTTTAAGATTAACACACCTTTGTTCTAGGATTACAGAAGTCTTGTTTTTATCTCAATTAATTTATAGTTTTATAACACCATTAGCGGTTGTTGTTACTCACCCCGTCATTTGGTATATTCTGTATATAGAGTTTGAGTTTAAGAAATTAGTCAGTCTTTGTCACGGAACTTGAGAAGAAACGTCCAGGTTGAGCTGTTCATCTGTAGACATATTGACATCGGGACAAAAGACAGCGTGTATATATTTTATTTGTGCGTTTCATTTTGTTTTATATTTTATATTTTGAAACTGTAATACAAGACTAACATTTTAATGTGTACGGACTTAAAAGACCGCAACTGATTCTTTAAAAGTCTGCACGGTTATAAATATAAGAATTTGTATGCCCGTGCATAACTCTTAATTGTTATTGTACATGAAGGACTAGTAGTAAAAGTACAAAAACACCAAAATGATGTTTTTGGTCAACACAGGTTGTGCACCTATAAATGTTATCGTATAATTTTGTTTCTCAGTAGAAATCTGTCGTGTGTAGTGCAACATTACTAGGATCATTAATATCGACAGAACATATAAAGACAAAATACATTGTATCAACTTTAAATACAAAGCTTTGTGTCAGTTATTTTTATAACGCGACTAGTTTATCTAGACAACAGTTTTGTAACTATCGGCATAGAATACTTCTTAGATTCTCTCGAATAAATACTGTACGGCAACGGTCATAAATCACTTTAAGTACTGCCACAAGTATATTTTTTTCTAAAAGCTGTAAAACTGTCGAAAGGATGTTGTCTTTGAAACTAACGTGTACGTAACTATCACGAAAATGTAATAATATAATTTGTTTTACCTCGGACTGAAATGTCTTCATTCCATTGGCTATAAAGAGTCACATGACTGTCTTTCATGGCTCTATGGACGCACAGTAACATACAATAGACGGTAGTGGTGGACGATACGATTCACAATTCAGTGTATTATGGCAAATGAAGATATTTTCTAATGAGAATGTGGTCCTCGACAAAATAAAATAGTTAATAGGATTGTTACTGACCGACCACGTGTATATATTGGGTTGATTAAATCCATGGAAGGCTTCACCTCGCCCTCCATGAACGTGATCAAACCGACATATTTCCGTGGACGGTCAGTAACAAACTTAATAACTAATAATATTCTGTACAATGAACAATAAGAAATATTAACTTTTTTTCCATTGGATTTTGAGCATTGAGAAAGCATCAAAATACCGCATTACTGGACAGGCGTATATGCAGTTTACCAGGTCGGGATTTCTCTATCCAAAACCTAGGGTGTAGACAAGCTACATGACGTCATGATAATTGTGATGTGAACATGTTTTGGGATATTTTTATAATTCCTTATCCATTCTGCACACCCATGTAACATTCTTATTCCAACATGGACAGGCGTATCTACCTTTTACCAGTTCAGAATTCTTTGTTTTGCCTCGGACTGAAAATGAAACGGAGGTTAGATTTGTCAATAACAAATAATGTCCATACTCTAGGGTGTAGACAAGATACCTACACTATGACGTCACAATATAATCTATGACGTATAGGTTTTATGGAACGAGAATTCAAAGCATACAAATGTAAGACTCTATCTATTATGCGAGTGCGTGATTTATTTACTTTTAAGATGATTTGTCTTCGGCAAAAACTTATAATTTTGCTGTTAATCAGTTACAGCGGAGTTATAAAAACATTATTTGAATTTTATTGCATGAGCGTGATACACTGGGGTAAAGTAAATGATACCGCTTAATTTAATGTTTAGATATTTATTCAATTACTGTAGTGTTCTGAAGTATTTACTGCCAAATAGTTTAATTAAAATAATATTCTATTTTACTCCGTCATTCAATGAAAAACACTTTACTGGGACTATGTTTTAGCTCTCCTATCTCAAACGTAAGAAAAATGTGTTTACTGTATCCAATTTTATAAGAGACCTAAAGTCGAGGTTGTGCGCAAATCTGTATGACAAATTAACATCACAGGACATACTGTCGCGTTGAAAATGACATCTATTCACTAAAATAAAACCTCAGCCTTTTGTTGCATTAATTCACATAACGACAGAGGCAAACGTGTTGTCACAAGGATAATCGCGTTTGACCATTAAAATTTTACGGTTAGTCTAATGACTTTGAATGCAATTACTATGTTTCACTAAATGAAATGTTGAGTTGCCTTTTGAATTTGACTGTGGACCTTTTCTCGACTTTTTTCATCTAATACCGTTTTGGCTAATAGATGTAAAGACTCCAGGTCTCCATATTTGGTAAAATTATATTTTGTTCAAGTTTTGATATAGGTCAAGTGTATACGTATATATATATATATATATATATATATATATATATATATATATATATAGATATATATATATATATATATATATATATATATATATATATATATATATATAAAGTTTAAGTTTTGCAAAAATGTAAAAAGAGATAAAAATCAATGCTCAAGACGATCGTGTCTGTCTATAAGACTTCATAAGTTGAGCTCGAATTTCATATAATGTGTATTTCCGAAAGAAAATGGGTGGTATCACACAAGGACAAAATTATAATCCTAATGTAATATTAATGATACGAAATGCGCAATAACAAAGATAATACACATAATACTCATTTACATGTATATGTTATTGCATTACTGCACTACTTTAAATGTTCCACATCTTTTAACAATAGAGCCTTTGTAATGTCTCGCTGACATCGACATTTAACGACCTATACTGTATGTCAATATCGTGTTTCACTCTTAATAATATATTGAACGCTGAAATGTGTTTGATAGCAGTTGCTCTTATGAGTTATTGCTGCTTTACATACCGCTATAGAATATAACTAAACAATCCTTGAGTGTGGTATAAAACAACATTCTAAATAAAAAATCAAAGCATACCACTAGGGAAGTGTGGGTATGCCACAAGCCTATAAGAAAAGTACCACATATTTTGACCGTTGATATGGACTGACGCCATTTTAGGGACAGGAACAGTAACTACTTTTTAGATTTTAAGACCCGGCACGAGGACTCGAACCCAGAACCTCGAGCTCCAGTATATAACCATAAATGATTTATAATTTAATTTGTAATTATATCTATTTAACGACGAGTGACAAATTGACGACAAGTTGTGAAGTTACCGCTTCTTACCTATCTTGACTCATGTCGATTGGAAAGGGCGGTCAACTTCACACCTCTCTTTATGTCAAACGCGACGATTTCAATTTCCATATCACGGATTTTCCGTTTCTAAGTAGTAAAATTCCATATTCTCCTGCCTATGGCGTTTTCATTTCACAACTTATACGTTATGCTAAGACATGCTCTTCTTATGAATGTTTTATTCTGAGAGCGAAAGGACTCGCTAATAAACTACTTACACAAGGTTACGTTGTTTAACGCTTGAAATCATCGTTAAAGAAGTGTTATGATCGATACGGGGATCTTTTTAAACAATATGAAGTCCCCATCTCAGGAATATTAGATAATATTCTGGAGCACGACCACAGAGAGTGACTCCTTTTCGCCAATCATGTATAAAAGAAACTGATAACAATTTCCCCGGACTTGTCCTTTTCACTGAACTCGAGATGTTTGCTGTAACATTGCAACGGGTGTGGCATGCAGGGGACTCTGACTCCTTCCGGACACCTGGTCCCATCCTGTTTGGGATTTGCATTTGATCTTCATGTGGAGATCATTTACACGTCTAATTTTTAGTATTCTAATGGACTTGAGTTTCGATTATCAATTGGTACTTCTTCATTTTTACTTTGACGAGTGACGAAAAGTTGTGAAGTTAGTTTGACGAGTGACAAAATGATATACAGTTAGTTTAACGAGTAATGATTTTATTTTTCTTAAGACTTAGATCTATTTTTGGTTCAAGACAATTGTGTCATTTTTTAAATAATTTTTTTCTTTTTTCAAAATTTTAAAATCAAACGTCCCTCATGGGAACTTCGTCAATTCATCAAACCGATTAGCGTACGAATGACGATGTTTTTCTTCAAATTTTATTTCTTGATTTAAGACAATGTCTTGGGACATTTTAAACATAAACCGGATTTTTTTTCAAAACTTTAATTTAATTTAAACTCTTTTGTCAATTCATCAGTGACGAGTGAGGATAATTTTTTTTCTTAAAATTTCATTTCCATGTTCAAGATAACATCTATCAAATTTTAACTACAAATCGGGTCTTTTCTGTAAAGGCATTGCTTTAGAAAAAAATCGTCACTCGTCAATTGCTTTGACGAGTTGCCGAAATTGACGAAGTCCCAGGAGGGACGTTTCACTTCATTTTTTTTTTCTCATAGGACCTGATTAATATCTACAATGTCTAAAAATATTGTTTTAAACCAAGATTGATATTTTTAAAAATGTCCGAAGACAGTTTTTGAACCAAGAAATATAGCATTAATGAAACAATTTCTTGTCACTTGTCAAACTCTGTTACAACGTGCATGAAATTGAGAAAAATAAACAAAACTTCATATAATTTTCATATTATTTTCTGTAGCATTGCTTCAAAAACAACAGACACATTTATTTTCAATCACAAACATATAAAACACATTGAACACTTTGTAAGGACAATTGACATACTCGCATGCTTTCACAGAAAGAAAGATAAATTCCTATTTGTTTTGACACAAAAAAGTTCGTAAAATGAAAACAAGGTCCATCTTTTTGTACAGTTAATATATATACACAACTTCCCACACCCAACATCTGAACACTCGGACGAACAATGACTTAACTGATTGTATTTAGAAAAAAAAACTTCTAATTCATTTTTTATTTAATTATCTGTCGGGGATCTGTCTTCCCCCTTTGAAAATATGAGGCGTGGAAATGTTGTTAAAATTACTGGACCTTGACTGACCACGATTGCTATAAAACTGATAAGAATCACCGAACAGGTGGTTATAACCGTTATATTAATCACTCTCTACATGGTAGGAAGATATGGTTTTCACAATATATTGACGGGCACGGTGGGAACATTTCGATACATATTAATGTTACACTAAATGCACTAATTGCTAAAAACCAATAACACTCTAAGAACTGTTTCATGAAATGACGTTTGGACGAAATTGACGAAGTTCTCATGAGCGAATTTTTACTTCAGATTTTGAAAATAGACCAGATTTATATTCAAATTGTCTAACTACATTGTCTTAAACCAAGAAAAAAATCTTTAAGGAAAACATCGTCCCTCGTCAATCTGTTTGATAAATGGATGAATTGACGAAGTCCCCAGAAGGGGCGTTTGACTTCAAATTTTGAAAGGAGACCTGATGTATATTTAAATTGTTTAAATACATTATCTGAAACCAAGAAGTAATATTTCATGAAAAGAAAACCATTTCGCCACTCGTTAGTCTCTTTGATGAATTACCGATTCCCCAGGAGTGACTTTAATTTTAAAAAAATACCCGATTTATATCGAAAATGTCCAAATACATTGTCTTAAACCAAGAAATACAATTTGAAGAAAAAAAATCATTACTCGACAATCTATTTGATAAGTTGACGAAGTCCCCAGGAGTGGCGTTTCACTTCATATTTGGAAAGAAGACCCGATTTATATTGCAAATGTCTAAAGACATCGCCTTAAACCAAGAAGAAATAAAATTTTTAAAAAAAATCGTCACTCGTCAATCTGTTTAATGCATTGTCGAAAAATGACGAAATTAACGAATTCCCCAGGAGTGGCGTTTTACTTCAAATTTTTAAAATACCTATATTACACATGTATTTTAAATGTCTAAACGAAGAAGTAATTTTTTATGTTTGATGAATTGTCGAGGTCCCCAGGAGTGGCGTTTGACTTCAGTGTTTGAAAAAGACCCGATTTATATGGATAATGTCTAAATTCATTGTATTAAACAAAGAAATAAAATTTGAAAAAAATCATCACTCGTCAAACTGACGAGATATTGTTTTGAACCAAGAAATAGATCTAAAATTTTAAGAACAAAATTTGACACTCGTCAATTCGTCACTTGTCAACCTAACTTCACAACTTTTCGACACTCGTCAATTTGTCAATCGTCAAACTAACTAAACAACTTTTTGTCACTCGTCAATACAATACTCGTCATGGTAACTTCACAACTTTTCGTCACTCGTCATACTAACTTCACGCACGTATGTAAAATAACTTTGTTATTTAAGTTTATTTCACCAAAACATTAGAGATTAAATATTGCCACTTGATTGACAATGATTTGTTGTAAATATTCTACAGATCGGTTCTCACGTTAATAACCCCTATATTCGTATGGAAGTGTTAGTTTAATTTGTCAGATATATACATCACTTTCTAGACAATCATTTTATCTAACTAGTCTTATACCATAGCTGTATTTACTGTTTAACCCGCATCCAGTTATCCGTGACCAGGTGATTTAAAGCATTCAGGAGATGTAAAAAATTTAAAATGTAATGCATGTAATTTGGTAATATATTAAAATCATAATAGTGTGAAAAGCAATACTAATCATGTTTAAATCTGTTTTACTATTAAAACAATAGACAATGAAATAGTATCATATAGAGTAATGATGATGTTGTTGTTGTTGTTGTTGTTGCTGTGAGCTGTGAGAGTTCTTTAACGTGCCGATACCGACTGTTACACGGGGCATCGCTTTTTAATATATATATATATATATATATATATATATATATATATATATATTATATATATATATATATATATATATATGTATATATATATATGTATATATATACATAAAGATAGCATCCTTCGTAATTCTATATCCATTGTAAATGTAATATATATAAAAATAAATATAAGCAACACAGTTATATAGAAATAACTACTTATCTATACGTCACGATGTAAATTTTGAATTTAACGGGTGTGTGTAAATAAACAATTAACAACATGACAACATATAAATAAATATCAGAACACTACAGCATAACAGGATCTGTTTTATTCTTAAAATAATTCTCATTTTTTTAACTGGGGTCTATCGGAAACGAGCATATCTGTAAACGCTTCAGCTGTTCTTCATCATGTGTGACAACAATGTATCCATTTTATTGTTATAATTATACAGAATCTTCATAGTAAATTACTACAAAGAAGAAGATATGAAGGTGACAGTAAGATGTTTTTAAAAAGCCTTCCAGCTCAACCAGTTTTCTTCAAATTGTTCATATTTGTGAATGCCCATGTCCTTATTTTCTCTATTTGCAGTTTTGTTGTTGATGTTGCTGTTGTATTTTCTATTTTTGTATTATTTAACTATGAGTAAACTGAGTCGGCCTGGCTCAGACGGTAGCGCGCGGTCGTAAGTCCGGTCGGCGGCAGGTCGGTTTCATGTCCTTCGGATTGAGGCAGTAAAAACCGAGGTCCCATGTAACAGTAGGTGTCGGCACGTTAAATTACCCTCACTGGTCAATGGCCGTAAGTCCCAAGCATAGGCCAAACTTTGAAGCCCTTCACCGGCATTTGGTTACGTCTCCATATGAGTGAAAGATTCTTGAGTGGCACGTTAAACAACAATTAACAAACAAACAATTAGTAAACCAGTCCCTTTTGCACTTATCTCATCAACCCCCGAGCTCACATTTAGACTCGCCCTAACCAATATATAGAATGGTTCAGTGTCATAAATCAGGGGTGAACAAGTGAATATGGCATGCACATTTTTGTAGTATTTAGATTAAAAATCATACACTCCCAAATTCTGACAGAAGATTTTACCTTGCTTTGAAATTGTCCGTTTAAATGTGGCTACAGGGATCAGTGTGATAAGGAGCGTCTCTCTCAATGTACGATAATGGCCAGGACAAATCAAATCTGCCACCAGCCATATGTCAGAGTATCGATAATATTGAAATTCAAAACATTTTATTTTGTAATTACTAATATTTTTGTTAGACTTTGATCTTAAACACTTGAAATAATACTTATAATTAGAATGTATAAAATGTCTATACTGCATAATTATGTATTTGTATAAAAAACACTTTTTTATTGACATGCGTTTTCATGTTAATTGGGATATATGTTTTATTTAAAACAATACAGAAATAATTTTAGTAAATAGAAATATGAAACGATGAATAAATAGAGTTTAATGAAATTTCAAGCAACAGGGATACAATGAAATTTATGTAAATTATAAATATTTGTACATATTTGCTATTGATATATTTTATTATTATACTAAATGAATTTCGATACTACTCTGTTTAAAGTCATTGTAGGTTACAACTTTCTCACAACCATCTGTGATGCATACATCTCTTAGTAAATGTAGTTATCAACACACACACTGTTAAATATTTCACTGAGGTATTTAATGAATCAACTGACATTTCGATGTAATTAAGACGAGACCTCTTAATATCCAAATGGAATGCTCTTTTCCAATTTTAAGATCAGTCTATAATGGTCTGGGGGTTGAAAGTGTTAATGATATCATTTTACACCTCGACGTTCGATGTAAGATTTTCATACATACATACATACATACATACATACATACATAACAATACATACATACATACATACATACATTCATGCATGCATACATTCATGCATGCATACATACATGCATGCATACATACATACATACATGCATACATACATACATACATACATAACATAACATAACATAACATAACATAACATACATACATAGTACATATTGTCTCAAGTCATTTTTAGATTTTTATATACTCAGATACAGTTAAATTTTAATTTACAGGTGATTGGGTCCCAGCTTTCCAAACGTTTGGCAGCATCTCACTAATATGCTATTTTGTTGCTGCGTCACTAAGCTTTCTCGTCTTATGTTGGAGTAAGAAAAAAAAGCGGATTTTGTGTTATGCGTCAATTGCTTGTTCCTGTGCCACCAGTAAGTGTCTCTCTCTCTCTCTCTCTCTCTCTCTCTCTCTCTCTCTCTCTCTCTCTCTCTCTCTCTCTCTCTCTCTCTCTCTCTCTCTCTCTCTCTCTCTCTCTCTCTCTCTCTCTCTCTCTCTCTCTGTTCCTGTTTATTTTACTTTATATTACCCTATATATCTAAGCCTTTTTATTTTTTTAATTTCTAGGTGTCAGTCTTCTCGTCATGATAATTGTATTTGTGAGCCAGCATGTGAACTATGAGGGATCATATCAATTTGCATTTTATCTAGCAGCAGCCAGTCTAGTTCTGGTTTTACTTGGCAGTGTTCTATCCATTCTAATGATTATCAAAGGTTTCATAGAACCAGAAAGAAAATTAAAAAATAAACATGATGGGAAAACGGGTTTGTTGATATCTGGTCTCCGAATGCAACGAAAACAAATCTTTAGACCACCGCTAGGTACAGCTTTTAAAGACTTTGGAGGACGGCAATCCCAGATACAGACACCTCAAAAGGCTGGAATATTTGACGACATGCGAGAGAACACAACGTATATCACGTCCCCTAGTGGTTTTAGTACAAATAGTGTTGAGAGCACAAACATCGCCACACCAATTAACTCATCTTTAACTACAACACACACATTGTATAAAACGCCCCCTTCGAACAGTACTGGGAGAACAAGTATCACGACTCACGCTTACTCGAATTCAACTACAACGCACACGGTGTTGACCGAAAGAAATGAGGAAGACATTAGTATTGCTATTATCGATGACTCACTGGAAAAAGATAATTTCTCCACTCCAGAACATGGACCAAATGTCTCAAACAATGCTAGTTCTCACAACGGGAAGAAAAACGCTTCTAAATTCAGCAACTGTGTGGATTCTTCTTTGGAACTTCAAATACACACTCCAGTTACTCGGGATTCACGGTTTGGGGATGTGAATGTTGAAGAAATTCCGACAATAGAGCTGGATAACAATCTCAGCAAGGAATACGGGCAAAATTCTGATAATAGTTTACAAGATAAAGAAAAGAAATGTGATAATTCTTTCAAGGAAGTACATGATAATGATTTGATTGGTAAGCATATGCCACCGTCCAAAACAGACTTATACAAAAAAGAAACGTCATCTTTATACCTGGAACCGAACGAAAATTCCACACCTGTTAAAAACAAGCATGCGCAGTCGGCATCTGTGGGCCCATCATTGTCTGAACCGTATGGCGTTAAAAGTGATCAACACTCAAAAGAAATTATAATGTTCAGTTTGGATAAAGAAAGAAAAGGTGAAAATAGTACAGAACAATGTAAAAACGAGGAAGTAAAAGAAACATCCAGGAAATGGAAATGTGTTGTGACATATATATCACGGAATCCCATCAAAATGAAGTTTGTGAACAAAAATAAAACCAGGAAAAAGAGTCAGCCGGTGCTAGATTTAGGGAAGGACAGATATAGTATGTATAAATCGGGTCAGAAAGAAAACAGTTTGACAAAAATTGATTGATAATGTACAGGTGTTTATATACATGCGCTCGATCGCTCGATATTCCTTTGTATTAATGACGCAGGATTGAGTGGCCTTTTGGATATTTCTTTTTATACGATTCAGCAACACTCTGATTATATGCCGTGGTCAACATCATATGCTTGTGTTTCTTCTTCATCAAAAATCAAAATCCTCATCAAAACAAGTTTCCTTATCAGCACGTTTTGTCTGATGTCAAATGACGCATGCCCAACTAGAATACTGTAGTATATACCCGGGGTACGTGGTGTCCCGTGAAACATTTCCTTACTTGGACAGGTTTAGAGTTTAGGAAATGTAGCATAACGAAATTAGAATTACAATTGTAAGAATAATAGATCATACTTGTCGCCATATATGCGAGTATCCTGGGGGTAATAAAACTATTTTTCTGTGAAATTTGTCTTAACCATATCATAATCAAAATGTATTCCTCCCCGGGAATGTGACAGTAGTGATCCTGCTAATTTCTTATTCTGATGCATGTCGTCTACCTGCTAAATATTTCTGCTCACCACTTATAACGTGACCACCACATGTAGGCGTTGTTCTAAAACAATTTCATACGTAGTTATGGTCGATATAATGGCCTTGTTTGCGATGTCTCTGTTTCACTAAATGAAATGTTGAATTATCTATTTGATAGCGGTTGTTGAGTCGTCTATACCAATTGTGACGAGAATTTGTATCTCATTTATTCCCATTCAATTGACTGTGGACTCACCACGGGTTTGACCGGACGCCAGTGGATGCCAACTACTCCATGGCACCTGATCCCACCTCTGGATTTCAAGAGGTCATTCTTTGTCCAAAGTTAAGAAGATTTGTTTATGTATGCTGGACATCCTGGAGGTTTATACTTAGGTATCTGAGATTTTTATATTCGTGTGTCTAATGCGCAGTTTCTGTAACCCAAATCATGTTAGGAAATCGGATCGAGAAAAAGAAGACATTAACAGAGATCCACGCCAGCTCAAAATAAAATAATAATGATATAAAAAGCATAGTTACCAAAGTATTAATCGTCAGGAGGTGAGGAAGCTGATATACAATTGTGGACATTAGACAAACCTAAAACGAAAACACAGAGGTGGGAACAGGTGACATGGAGGAAAAGCATATCTTGCGGAACAGTCTAAATCACCGCAAGTCAAGTTTAAATGAAGTAAGCGAGGAATGAATCCTTGTCACAGAATTGTTACAAAATGTTTTTGTTCTAAAAAGTTTAAATGCATATTAATGCAGTGGACCATGGATCTAGGAATTAACTATATTTGGAGAGGATAAACAAATATCGTAACATCTTTATGAGAAATAAGAAACAAAATAGTATAGGGCACAGAGCAGTGGAAGATATGAGAGATGGAAATACTGTATTCATGTATCGTTTCATTTATATTGATAATAATATTTGAAAAAATAATACCTGCGAAAGAAATAAATGTCAACAGAAGAACATTTCATTTTTACGTTAAGCATTGAAATCAAATCAAGGCGAAAGATTATTATGCGTATTCTAAAAATAGACTGATGTTTTGGTATAGCTTTATATCGGTAGACTAGCAGTATAACTTTTGAATTATGTTTATAATATCTATAAAGATTTTAATGATGCATATATTTTGAGTGAAAATTGTATGTATGTCTTATTTAGATATTTCAATACCAACGACAATTTATTGTTTATTGTTCTAGTTATAATAAAAAGGTAATAAAACGAATCAAATATTTCATCCATGAGTGTTTTGTATCGATTATTATACCTCTCTCTCTCTCTCTCTGAATATCAGCCTTCATTTTAAAGTAAAAACACTCAATAAAGTTGTACTCGCATACTTAAAACATACCAAATTATTTGATATTCTATCATGTTAGCCGTGGCCTTTGTGACCAAATTGGTGCTTGGTACCATGAAGTCTCTCACATCTGGTCGGCACAGTTTCGAGCCCTGCTGGAACGTAAACTGATTTTGTGATGTTTGCCAGTTAACTTGCAGACCGCCGGAGGAGAGATATCTACACTCGAAGGTAAAAGTAAAGTATAACAACAAAGCAGAAACAGGTTGTATGTGTGATGAACCTTTTATACGGGTCCTGCGTTAAACGTGGACCTTGACAACTCACCCAACAGCCCTATAACACTCTTCATTAACACAAAATGGTTAACACAAACATGGAATTCTAGAGAAACAGATGTCGAATAAGGTGTCGTGGTGAACAAAGCATAATTCGAACTTGGATATATATGCATATCGCATAGTCACCCGCATATGGAGTTTATATTTCACAAATGATCCGATGTGCAAGGATGTTTTCAACATATGAACATTTCATGTACAGATGTAAACCTCTCACTGACAAATTATTGACACAGGGATATAAAAAACAACGTTTGATGTCAACGTTCCGCAAACTTTACGGTCGGTATAATAGTCTTGTTTACGATTACTCTGTTTTACTAAGTGAAATGTTGAGTTGCCTTTTCTTTGGCTATTGTTGAGACGTCTATACCAATTGTGACGAGAATTCGTTCCTCAGGTATTTCATTTGGACTTGACTATGGACTCACGGCGGGTGTGACCGGTCGACATTGGATGCTTACTCCTCCATGGCACCTGATCCAA
>BROG01000792.1:22500-195000 GCA_030159075.1 Atrina japonica
TTTTTGCCTTCACAGGAAAGTAGCTATTTGGGCCATTTACATGTATTACTTTAAACATAAATCAAGATTTTTTTCATAATGAAGTGCATTGTAACACTTCAGTCAACTTATAACGAATTTATTCAATTACTTTTGACTGCAAAATGTTATGTAAAAAAAGTAGATACATATCTTATTGAATATTAAAAATTCTGAAATTGGTTCGTGATCCAAACCCATATTTTGTTATCTAGTAAAATTTCTAGATAAATTATCAAAACAAGTCACGCTTACAAAATCCCAACACAAAAATTAAAATTTGATATCCTTCAATAATCTATCCCCTCATCCTGAAAATGATATTATTCTTGCCTCATCATTAGACAACATTATGCCACTTTTAAAAAGTCTGGTGTACATTTTATTTACCTTGAACAGCATCATAGTAACATACTTCAAGTTTTGCAAAATAGTCCAAAACATATGCTCCGGAGTTTTGAAACAAAACATGGTATCATACAAGGTCAAAAAATTACCTTAATGTAATCCTAAATCCGCCTAAGTTTAACCACCGTAATAAGATGACTATTTGTAATCATTTTACTTCCCACAAATGATTTGTCAATTGTGACGTCATCAACAATAGATGCAGTACCAAGTATCTGTGCAATGGCATTCCATTAGAGATTCTTATCAGTGTCGTGCCTAACCAACCAGGGGAATTCACTTTTAAGGATCATATGGAAGACCCATCACAGTCACTCTTTATGCCAAACTTTTGGCAAAGGAACGTGTCACTAACTCAGTCTATCTAAGGATTGTAATTTGCTTTTAGGCCGCTGTACGTACTCGTTGGTGATGCAAGAGAATGATTGTTAATGGGGCATTAGGTTTGTTTTTCTCAAAAACATCTCTTCCCTGTTTACTACTTAGACTGATATATAATAACAAAAAGAGGCGTACACAGGCATAAACACGAGCTTACATTCCTATATATTTTGTTAAAAATTGCTTGACAGTTATTTACATGCAAGATATAGGAATGCAAGATTTGTGTATAACTCTTGTTTGCTATTGTACATCAAGTACAAGTAGCAAAAGTAGAAAAAATCAAAATAATATAGACACAGGTAATACCACGTTATTCATAACATTGAAAGAAATGCACTCATTTTACCTTACTAAAGTTGTTTTCCATTTGATAGGTTGCATTATTCAATCATTCACTTTTTACTTTGTATTTACGACTCTATTTATATTTTGCAGGGGATTGGGTATGGAGGGTTCAAGTACTTGGCTGTTTCGGTATGACATTCTATCTTGCGGCAACAGCTCTGCTCTTTCTATCATTTTATTGGGACTATATCATCAAGCGAAATATGATATACGCTGGATCTGTGACTGGGTTTTTCGCAGGTTTGTTTTCCATGTGTAAATTTAAGTATAAGTTACTTCCATGGCTCTACCAATTCATAGAAATGTAGATATACCTGTTATACGTAAAGACGATCTTTGTCTTCTAATGCTTCTATCATAAGCTTAAAGTTTGAATATTAAGTCATACTAAAACCATTTATTCCTTCTTATCTTTAATGTTGGTCATGTAATATTTCCATCTTTTGGTATGTATTTGGAATGTATAAAAAATTGAAAGCAAACTTTTATAATTTCTTCAAAGGATAATTTTTCTAGCTGAAAATGTATGTTACTGCATGGAAAAAGTATGTGATACTTAATCTCATACAGTGGGATAGTAAATAACTAGTAAATAATAATTTATTTTTTGTATAAGAGAGCAACTTTGATTGGTCTTTGTACTTATTATATTTCTCGATAATATGGTTAGGTTCCTTAGACATGCCACTTCCGGATGTGTTCTCATTAAATAGATGAAACTCGCAAGTCTTCTAATTTCACTTTAAGCTCCCACAATTTGTCGGTTGGACTTCTGTCTAACTATTCAAATGCCAACTATATCTTTCACCTAAATCTAAATAGTTAAATTTCTTTCCATAAACAGCCTTCGTGACATTGTGCATCATCTCCACTGAATCAGCATGGCTGGACTAACATTTTATGTTGGTGATTGCTAAGAGCAACCGGCAGTAACCGGAATTAATTCTCCCGCTTTTATTGTTATGTTCAGTTTATGTTTTAGTTGTAAATTTAAATGTGAAGCCAGTTTATTCTTGTCTTGAATTAAATTATAAGTATTGACTTGGTCAAGCCATATTATTTCTCAATACACTGCAAAAAGTTAATCCTTAAATAATAAACATGTATCAGACAGTATAACGAACAATGTATCATCCGAGCTCAGAAATACTTTGTATTTTCTAGGTACATGTGTTGCAGCGACGACATTTCTCTACTCCAATGCCAATTCGGGTAAACACGATTCTTTAGATTATTGTTTCTTTCTGGCCATGATCAGTATTGCGCCAATTTTTATCAGCGCCGTTTTGAGTGTTTTCAATGGTGCTCTAGTGAGGTTGCGCAAACGAAAAAAGGATAGAGAAAAAGAGAAAGAAAAAGAGAAGGAAAAAGAAATAGAGGAGCATGTTGTAAATGAAAAAGGAGGTTTTCCCCCGTTTGGTACTAAACTCGAAGATCAAAATATTACTCCTGGTCCTAGTTCTCTTGGTGACTGGGACCCTCCAAATTTAGAAGTTGACGAAATGCTTGAGGAAATCTTAGAAGTCGAAGAAAAAGAGAATTCCATTGAAATATTGGATAAAAAAGAGAATGAAGAAGAAAATGAAGAAATAAAAGAAGAAAATGAGGACGAGAAAGCGGAAGGCACGTTGGACAAAGACACGAATGAAGAAGAGGGTGAAAACAAAACAAATGATGACGATGAAACTAATGTTTCTACCTCAAGAAAAAATTCAAATTCTCTAGAACCCGAGAGCGAAGAGGAAGAAAATGAACCTAAGATCAGGGCTGTAGTTTCATTTAATACAACTGTTGATATAGAGGACCGAGCGAAGACATCAATTCCTAGAAAAGAGGTGGTAGATGAAAGAGTCACAAAAAGTGCATCGCTCGTGAAGCAAAGGGCGTTACAAAAAAGTACACAACAATATGCAATACTGAGATGGCATTGTAAAAAATGTCCTTTTGAACACACAATGTCTAAACCTGCTGACGAATTAACACCTGCAGAGTTTTTGCAAGTAGTAAAATATGTTGAAGGAGTTGAAAATGTTATGAATTACAAAAACGAAAATTTGTGTATGCCTTTCGTAAATAATAAACGTTTGCCGCCGGTGAGAAGGGAACCTCCAACAGGAAGGAGGTATGTAAAGAAATCAGCTAAAAAAGAGGAATCGAAATCTCCGGAGAAATCTGAAGTAAATGAACAAGAGGATGTGAACGAAGATAGACCGTCGTCAGTAATGTCCCATCCAAAACCAACGTCGTCACCAGAACAAACAAAAATAACACCGATAGAAGAATGTCCTGGACAAGGCTCAACAGAAAAAATAATTCGGTCTGCGAGTAGGATAAGCGTTGGAACACACGAGGAATCAGCTGATACAACAAATATCGAAGAAACCGACAGCAAAACAAATCTGGAAGAAGGAAGGGAAATACAGACATTTCTTGTTCGGCAATATTCTGATAATGAAAGAAAGAGTTTGCATAGTGGCAAAAGATCGATTAAAAGTGCCAGGTTGTTGCCGCTGATTGGCAATGGTACAGTGATCCATACAGACGACCATAATGAGGATGAGGATATACACGAGGATACGTTTACCGGTCCTGGACTGTCTGATGACGAAGATGATACTTCAAATAAGAAGGAACCTGAACTTGATCAAATAACTAACCGAACCAATACAACAAGTATTTTAACGTCAAAAATGTCTCAACGAACATATTCCTCACAAAAAGTTACACCTTTGCTACGACCTGCTGTCTTATTTAAAAATATATTTGATATCGAAGACTCAAAGGATGACCGCAGAGCTCGAACATCTGTTCCACGTCCAAATTTTTCATTAGTTGGAGCAAGTAATAAGAGTGCATCATTGACAAAACAAAGACGAGCTTTGAAGGAACACAAGGTAGCTGTAGTCCGTGATAAATGTAAAAAGTGTCCAATGGAAGTTTCATTTGCTAAATACGCCGATGATCTGACTACGGATGAGAAAACTAGAATTGAAACCATTGTGAACAGATCAGAACTTCCCCAGATATAATCAATGTTAAAATTAATCTGTGAGTAGAAATCGGCAGGTGCCCGTAGTTGTTGTATTGAAGTATAACGGGGAATTAGGAGATCACCGCGTTTATTGTAAAATATATCTGACTTGTGATATTTATGATAGAAAAATTATACAGATTGGATTTTATATAAAAGTCGAAACCTGCAAAGTTTCAAACAAACATGTTATTTGTGTATATTGTCAAGTGTGAAAATTACCCCTTGCTTTTGTGTCTTTTTGTACACGGTGGATCGGATATGTTGCTCGAAACAGATAAAGCAAACATTATCTTATTATTCCGTTTCTTCATATCCAATGTCTCGTCTAAAACGTTCCTGTATAGTATAAATAAAACAGAACCCAATATCGTCTCAATTTCTTCAATTTAACTTATCTGACTGAAATGTTATTGTGTGGACGTTTTATTATATGTTGTATCCATAGAAAGTTTTCAGATACTTTTAAAGTCAAATCAGGTAGTAAACTGAAAATAGGTTTAATAAGTTCAAGAACAAAAATCACTAAAATATAACTTTTATTTATTATTATGATTGATATATACCAGTATGTTGTTTAAACGTGGCATATGTCCAAGATATTATCAATATGTTTCAACATCATTAACATTTGCATTTCAAACCTAACAAATAATATCTCATAGAAAACACCGTCCAGTTCCAGTATATATATATATATATATATATATATATATATATATATATATATATATATATATATATATATATATATATATATAAATGTATATGGTAATCTTTAATTTATGAAACATTGGTTGAGTCTGCAAGAGGATTCACTAAATTTGCTAGATCCAGGAGTAATGAATGTTCTATTCACTCAGCCCTGCTCTTGAGGATGAGTTGCTCAAATAAAACTTACATGTCGTGAATTAATGCACAGTGTCTGTGAACTATACTTTCCTTACGGAATTTTTTGTAGTAAAATAATAAGTATTAAACACATGTTTCAATGCTCGCTCTCTCTCTCTCTCTCTCTCTCTCTCTCTCTCTCTCTCTCTCTCTCTCTCTCTCTCTCTCTCTCTCTCTCTCTGAAATCTTGTAAACTTTTGAACCATTGCGTTGAAGTATATGGGCTATCTTTCTAAATTGACTTGGTATGTGCCAGTTTCTTTTGATGAAAACAGCAAGTATTTATAAGTGACAAACGATTTTTTTCTTTCCTCATAGTACGACACACGTAAAGGGGTCAAAGATGACTTTATACTGCAAATAAAAATAAATGATTTCGGAGATAAAGTTTCAAAGCAGTATAAAGCTTATATCAGATGAAAATTAATAGATTTTTTTAATATGAGAATTTGGACAAGAATTTACACAAGCATTACTTTGTTAATGACGTTATTTGACTACTTTTGGCTTGGGGCCATATATATATATATATATATATATATATATATATATATATATATATATATATATATATATATATATATATATATATATATATATATATATATATACATGTGTTGTTTTTAAATGAAAACATAAAATCTTTAGTTAACCACTAACATTTATTTATTTGTACATTTTTTACTTCAAGCTACTAAACGTAATGCAGGCAACTTGACATTAGAAAGTTTAGATGTTGTGATGTTTTCCTGCATGACCATCAGATTTTATCAAGTCTATCTAGCTATCGATGTTTTTAAGCATCAATACATCTTTATAACTGAGGAATACTCTTAATTGATACACGAACATTTCAATTAAGTCTAATTGTCCATGTCATTTGTCACTGACCAATAAAAAAATTGTCGGTTCTTAAAACATTGTTCCATAGGGATTCGTGTGTCAAAGTTTGGTATTGCAAATGAAACGGTAATGCGATTATGATATAAGTGCAGGTATTCTTACAAAATTCAGGTACTATAATGCGACACTACATCCATCAATAGCACCTCAGGGAACTAGCCAAAGACAATCGTCTCCTTCCATTTCTTTGCGGAATTCTTTATTTACAAAACATTGGAAATTAGATTACACTCCAGAGAAGTGTTTAAACCAGTACTTAAAATATATTGCTGCGGCAATATATATATATATATATATATATATATATATATATATATATATATATATATATATATATATATATATATATATATATATATATATATATATATATATATATATGAGAAGCATGGTTACAAACGGAAAGAAATTTAGATCTTTATCAAACTGATATTATCTGTAATATGAATTATAAAGGACCTGGCATAAAATAAAGTCAGTCTGGCATTCGTTCAAATTCAATTAAATGATCAAAATAAATTCTATAAAATAAACTGTTTTATTACGTTAAACCTTAACTAGTGTGATGGTGATAGATGTCGAGGACGAGTTTTCTCCGGTTAACGATGTCCGCTGAAAAACGTTAGCTGCCATTTAGCGTTCTGTGATTGATTCTCCGCCATTATAAGTGCTCTTTCATAAAGCGTTAACCCTTTCAACGATAAAGACCATAAGTGACTCGTCTTAAACAGTAGAAAATAACATCTTATTTTAGGGTGAAAGGTTTAAGTATATAGTATATTATGCGTTAAACATAATTCATCAGTTTACACCAATAACTAAAGAGCTTATGATAAGTTCGACATTGTGATATACAATCCTGTAGCACTGAACCAATAAGGCGTCTTACAAACTACAAGATTTTCCCCAGTCCCATGAATATAATCAGGAAATGCCATGAATTATATTTTCTAATAAGTAGAAGCATTGAAAGATATGGAAATATATATTATAAACATAATACCAATGTAATAATGCTCAGGACGATATCGTTTCTGTCAATTTGACTTCATCAGTTGAGCTCCAATTTGAAAAGTATGTGTATTTTCTAAAGATAAAGTGGTATCATACAAGGCCAAATAATATCTCTAAAAGTATAGCCGAAATCCGTCTAAGAGTAACCACTGTAAAAAAAAATGACTATCTTAGTTTTAGAAATTTTCGAATTTAAATGGTGTTAACAGTGCCAAATATTACTTAAGTATAAGATGAACAACTGGTACCGAAATACCAGGTACTGGGTTTATGTATACCCTCGGGGACTCAAACGTTCCACCAGCAGTGGCAACGACCTAGTGGTTATATATATTATAAACATAATACCAAAGTTATTATTGATTGGCGCATATGCAGTTTTCTTTTATATGCCACGCTTGCCATAAAAAAATTCAAATACCGTCATTTCGGATGTAAAGCACCTTGCTAGGGAACAGTCACTACCATTTTAAACGTCCTTGGTATAACCCAGTACCGGGAACTGAATCGGGGAAATTCAGGTTGCAAATCAAATGTTCTTGTCCTATGACATATGCGTAATGTATTTGTAAAAAAAAACACTATATGCATCATGACTACTAGCCATGATACATATAGCATCAGCGTCGGAAGCAAATTGAAAGGGGGGCTAAACCAACTTAAACACACACACACACACACCAGAAACGTCTGGGGGCTAAGTCTCAATTTTTAACAGCCGTGTACGGTGTTTTGTGGACAAAGTACAACTGCCAGCCATTACCCTGGAGTCATATATTGTATTACTGACTTTAATTTACTCCAGTAAGTGACAAAATCAGTCCGTTTATTTCACAATCACACAATTATTGTGGAATAGAAAATTTGTTGAATAAATTGAATTCTTAACTGAACAAAGGTTTTTAGAAATCCCTGAGGTATTTGATTTAAATGTTAATAAAATCGATTGTCTGGAACTTGGTATTTTATATGTCTGATAAAGATACGTATCAGGGTTGTCTTAAAACTAGGGCAATACTGTCCTATTTTTGCTTAAAGGTATAGATAAAGAATATTGTCTTGCTCTGACCCCATGTATTACTGAAGGTCTAATATGTCTGTATCAATAACTAGCATGTCACCCCTTTTGTAACTTAGAATTGTTCTGTTTGTAACCATGAGCCAATTTATCTTGGTGGGTCTATACAACAGCAGTAGTAGTAGTAGTAATAGAAGAAGTAGTAGTAGTAGTAGTAGTAGTAGAAGTAGTAGTAGTTGCAACAGTAATAGACGTACACAGGGTGTTCCAAAAGTAATGTTATTTGCATTGCTTCTACTACAAATGCTTTGATCATTTTAACTTGCTCTGTCCTTCACAATAATCTCCATCTGCCTAAATACACCTTTTATCCGGTTGATCCATTTTTGGACGCACAGTTCATACTCCTCAATGGAGATATTATTCACGGGTTCATTTTACGACAAGTCGTAAGTCCAAAATCCTATGTCTTAGGCCTAATTGCATGGGACTGACCAATCAGCAACACGTTCCCATGGTAGTTAGGACTTAAAGTTAGGATTTAGGATTTACGACCTTTCATAAAAAGGGCCGCAGAAAATGATAAACGGCAGATCCAGTGGCGTTTATTGAATTGAATCTCTTTCCATATATGCGGCATTTGAGTTTGGAAAACAGAAAAGAGTCGCAGGGGACCCAACTGTGGCAAATCCATAACCTTCTCTGTCTTCTCCAAAACTCCTGTCTTAAATGATTACAAATTACAGTCTGCTGAATAAATGTCTGTTACATTTCTGTTCTTACAGCACAAATCCAAGACAAAACACTAAAACATACTGCTGTGTCTCAGTCTTTATTAGAATTCCAGGCTCTTCACTAAAACTTATAAAAATAAGGTCCCTAACATCATAAGACGGAATTCTCCTGTACACAAAATGATAGACAGGGTTACAGACACCTTTAAACACAAAAGTTTCCCATTACACGAATCTCAATAATGTAAGAAATGCAGGAGAAAGAGAAATATTCATGCTATATCCGGTATTTCATTTTATACGGTCTCGTTATAAGTGGAGTTTACTGTATATAGTGTCCAACAAAATTAAGTGCACATCCTTCGTAATTTGTTATTAGGACATTCACAGATATTAAGTGCACATCCTGCGTAATTTTTTATTAGGACATTCACAGATATTAAGTGCACATCCTTCGTAATTTTTTATTAGGACATTCACAGATATTTATAAACAATTAGAAAAAACTTATGTCACAGTGAAAATGTTCAAATCAGGAACTTTTGCAAATAGAGACAAACTTATCTGTAAAGGCTGATCAATGGAACATTTGCTGTTATAGACAGTTGGCCTTTATAAGGAGGTTTATTCATTGTTAAAAAATCAACAAATGTTATGCCTGAATGGCCCTTATAGACAGGTTACCTTTGACTGTATATTGATTTTTTTTATCATATCTTATCTTGTAAAGGAATTATTTTCTAAACACTTATTTCAATGGGTACAGTATATATAAGATTCGTGATAAGTAAAAGGTTACCAGGTACAATTAATCAATGTATGGCAAATTCAGCTGACAACAAGCACATCAATCAGTTCGGTCTTGTGATTAAAATAGTGAGGACACATAGTACAAATTGATTAACTCATCTGTCCCTAAAAAACAATGGATTCTTCTATAAATTGATGAATTACACCAATCCAAGTATGTCTTTAGGGGTAAATGAGGTAAAAATGTCCCAATTCACCTGATTTTTACTATCATAATTACATCAGCTACACATGAAAACAATGATTTCCCTGTGATATTTGATTTAGTTTTGCATTATATATTCAAGCCGTGACAATTTTCAATTGAAAAATATATTTGAAGCAAATAATTTACAAAACAAAACCATTATCTATTTTGAGTACACAGTCAAGAAAGATTATATTTATTGAAACTACATATACGTACAGAATACATATAATCAAAAGCTCATTCCATAAAACTTTTTGAGATAATAAATTTTACTAGCAGAATGGTGGCATCTTTCTGTATTAAGACAATTCCAAATGCATTAGCATGATAATATAAAAGTGCACTTGTACTCTTGAGCTATATATCATAAAAGCGAGGGTGGTAAAATCACTAGATGGCACAAATTAATTGAGTTGTTTATAAACAAATGAAACAAAAATTAAAATATGTTTAAAAAGTTGAAAAAAAAAATCTTTGGTTTGTAGTACACAAATTATTAGATATACACTATTGGATTAGAAACATACCGTTCATGTAATTAAGTTTTTGGTAATACAGGTTAAAAAGTATTGAAATTAAATAAAATTACAGTACAGTCAAACCCACTTATACTGAACCCTGTTACATTGAAATCCCGCTTTAATTGAAATGATTTTGATTCCCTGATTTTTCCAAATTTCTTGATAAACATTATAACTAAGTTATTTTGAAAACCTTGTTTATTTGAGAGGAAAAGTCATTAATTTTCAATATATCAGGATTCAACTGTATATATACTTTCCCCCTGTGGCCACCTTTAGACTCACCCAAGTCAAAAACAGAAGGTCTACTGTCATTTTTTTCTGGAGTGAGCAAGTTAAAATTACACATAAAATAATTGTAACATTTATATTTCAAATTATACACTCCTGCATTAAGACAGTGGACTTTATCATTCTTTGAAAAGGATGAGACCAAATGAGGCTTTAGGGGTCAATGTGTTGAATATTTAAAAGCTTCAATGGACATGATATCATAAAATAACAATCAACATAAAAATCAGGATTAAAACTGAAATACTCAATAAATGATACACATAATTTTGGTACAGTCCATTTCACATAACTTGGGGGGGGGGGCAGAGTGACCTTTTCATTATCACATAGATTCTTCTCAGTTTTAGGTTCTGACAGCATGGACAGGTGTTCCAGGAATTGTGTTTTATTCTGCATTAGGTACACAGAGGTATGATGCAATGAAGAAACAATAATTCTCACCAGTGTATATTTAATGTCCTTATGCTGCATTACCTAAAATTTGAACTGTTCCAGGTCAAGAAAGAGTTCACAAGATTCCATCCTGCCGTGCTGTATGGCTTTGACTCTATATTAATACACTGCCCATCCTATTAGATAGAAGTCAATGGTATAACTTCTAAAGCAGGTCATATTATAGAATTCAGTTGTATGACTTTGACTCTATATTTATACACTGCACATCCTATTAGATAGAAGTCAATGGTATAACTTCTAAAGCAGGTCATATTATAGAATTCAGTTGTTTTTGTTCTATTTTTGAAAAAAATATGTTTGTTTAAATTGTAAATAATACACTTATTAGAAAATTTACGAAAATGAATTAATGAAATGAAAAGTAATTGAAGTATGAGATTGAACTTCTCAATGCCAACATCAGAACAAGACAAATCACACAATAACATTACATGATCAAATAAATTTATGAAGACCAATTCATTCTCTCTCTCTCTCTGTCTCTCTCTCTGTCTCTCTCGCTCTCTCTCTCTTCATACAAATATATTCTCCAGTAATAAGATTATAAAACGGATCTCTGTTGATTCCTTATTCAGTATATTACTAGCAAAAACAGGCCTTATTCAGCAAAAGCTGGCATCATTTTCTAAGCTGCTTTGGTCACAACTTACTGAATCAAATAATTATGAGTATATATACATACATATATACAATGTATACATACATACATATCAATATACACACATATATACAATGTATACATACATACATATCAATATACACATACATATATACAATGTATACATACATACATATCAATATACACACATATATACAATGTATACATACATACATATCAATATACATACATATATACAATGTATACATACATACAAATATATGTATTGGAATATGAAATAATTACAATAACTGTCCAATCAAATTTTATGATATGCATGAGCCATTAGAATTAGAAATATTAGAGTAATTATCCAAATCTTGTCCACTGTCAAAGTGTTTATACACACATTCCTCCTTTCAAATTTAATATCAAACCTTATTGCTGTATGTAAAGACAGGGGACTGGAAATCTTCCAATTAAAATCTAGGATTATTTCTGGATGAAAGGAATCTTTAGCAAATTTGAGATAAGATTTCCCATAAAATGAAGTCCAATAACCACATTCACCATAAATGGCCTCTCAACAGTTTTGATGTACAGTTTATGGGGACTATCTGGTAATGAAAAGCCATTATAACCCAAGACTACAGACCTGAAAACTCCACATGTACTACAAGTATTTCATGACCTTGAAATTGCACAAAGGGTAATCATTTTTCAAAATTAAAATCATCAATAATTAAAATATATTGGATGTTACAGATTGGCCAAAAGGCTAATGGCTAACAAATATGATAAACTATACTATACTTATTTTATCCAGTCTTTAATGACTCTTTGTTTGTTTGTAAACAGGATTCATTATTTATATGGTAACTCAAACAGAATACTTCACCATTTACACTGTATAGCGTAATGTAATACATATATATATACATATATATATATATATATATATATAAAGATATCAGAATATTTTAAAACTTTTTGACAGATACTGTAGAGTCAGATAATTTGGGTGTGGTTTTAATTTTGATATTTTGTTGTTTTTAAAGTTTATCAATGGAATCAAAACTATGATAGAATTTTACATAAATTACAACTAGTATTACTTATAGTTTCCTATGTTTTTTTTTTTTATTTTAACAAATGTCATAGAATTTGTTCTAATTTAAAACAATAGAAATTTTAACCCAACAAAAATTTCTGATTCTTCGATATATACATAACATGGGTCAATTTGATCAATATAACAGAAATCATCAGTAATTAATTACTGAATTTTCCATACACTAAGCTTATCAAAAACAATAAAATAAAATAAAAAGAGTTTGTAATGCTAAGTGTTAATACATTATAAAAAATCCTATATGATTCGGAATTCAAATCATGGATTTGACACAAACATCTCACTTTTTGTGTATTTTGAACTTTCACCCCATGGGTTTGCCTTCCGACTATAATTTGGGCTCTCCAACCATTAAATTATTGTTGCCAAATATATTATTTGGGTCAATATAATTCTTGATGGCCCTCATAGCACCAAGTCCCACTTCTCCAACTGTCTTCTTTAACCACTTCTTCCGTAACTTGCCCACTGTAAATTCAAATATTTTTCAAGTTAATTGTTTGTTTCAATGTTGTTTTACTCTGAACTCAACATTTTATCAGTTATATAATGGAACCCAGCTTTTAAATACGGAAGAGGAGAGAACCCAAGAAGAGACCAACTGGCCTTTTGCATGTAAACTGGCAAACTTTATCAGAGAATCAGCTTCATTCCAGAGAGAATCAAACTCGAACTGACTTGAGATGAGAGATATTATGGTTTGAAGCACAACACTCCAACTACTCAATCATGTTAATTGTGATTAGTGTATAACTGACACATACTCTCACACATATTAGTGTGTATCTGGTTTCAAGTTTCCATCAATATATCATTAACTGTAGAGTTTAAAGTGCCATGCTTGTACCATTCAGCCACGGTGGCCTCAGCTGCCTGTGAAATCTGGTGGTGGGAATTATGGAAAGGTCATTCTAGATACAGTTAAACAGAGACTGTCTTTAAGATAAATGAAATCAATCCATCTTATGCAATAATTGTATAACTTATAGTAGCCATTAATACAAACCTCCATGATGATGTGATATGCTGCCTCCATTAGCCAAAATTTCATCTCTTGCACATGACTAGGTGTAAAAGAAAAAAACATTTGTCACATTAAATAAGAAATCAGTACTATTATTTGGTTTACCATATCAGATCTGTTTACCCTTTTTCGGTTCTGTCAGTATTCAGAATGGTTTTTGTCAGTAAGATTTGACACTTCTCCATCAGATTTGACACTTGTCAGTACGATTTGAAATTTGTGGTCAGATTTAACATTTGTCAGTCAGATTTGACATTTGTCAGTCAGATTTGACATTCCAATGATCAAATGAATGACCACATACAAACAGATAACAGGACATAATATCAAACTTTAATACCTCACAAATAACTTACATCTAAAACTTCAATACCTCACAAATAACTGCTACATCTCAAACTTTAATACCTAACAAATAACTTACATATCAAACTTTAATACCTCACAAATAACTGCTACATATCAAACTTTAATACCTCACAAATAACTGCTACATCTCAAACTTTAATACCTCACAAATAACTGCTACATATCAATCTTTAATACCTCACAAATAACTGCTACATATCAAACTTTAATACCTCACAAATAACTTACATATCAAACTTTAATACCTCACAAATAACTGCTACATATCAAACTTTAATACCTCACAAATAACTGCTACATATCAAACTTTAATACCTCACAAATAACTGCTACATATCAAACTTTAATACCTCACAAATAACTTACATCTCAAACTTTGATAACTCACAAATACCTTACATTTCAAACTTTAATACCTCAAAAATAACTTACATATCAAACTTTGATACCTCACAAATAACTGCTACATATCAAACTTTAATACCTCACAAATAACTGCTACATCTCAAACTTTAATACCTTACGAATTTACTGTTACATATAAAACTTTAATGCCTCATAAATTACTATTACATATCAGGGAACATCCGTTTCAGTGTCCAACTAAAACATTTGCTGAGCTCTGGGAGAGGTTCAGCTCCATAATTAACTCGCACACCAATACTTCTGCTACTAACTTTTGTTTCTAAGCTGTCAACTACTGGTATTACAAAAAATTGAATGTTTCTTAAAAACCTCGAGTTTTCAATTATGTAAGGACATAAGTGCTATACACTGATGATGGCCGGTTAATTTCGTAACAATGCTTAACCATTAATATAAGCATTTCAATTGGAATATTTTAACATGCAAAAAAAAAAAAAACCCCAAAAAACAAAACCAAAACAAATACAAATACCAATGACACATGGCCCTTGTGTTCTGGGAATTATGAAAGATGATGTAATATTATACATATAAAAAAATTTAATCACTTGCCTCTGATGCACATATGCAGATTGGCAGAATTAAGCAAGAGTTAAGTATTAAAGCTCACCTCAATGTCTTCATAGACTTGAACTGGATTTTGGATGCCCCTGTAGTTGAATCCAAAGTAAAAATAGACACAGGCTCCAGCATCATACGTTTGAGTCACCCTGTAAGTGTAAACATATATATCAGGCCTTTTTCTATAGCTTCCACTGGGCCGATATTCTGCCCCATTCCAAAAACAAATTATATTTGTGTTTTCCCAATTTAGTGTCCAGACTTGACCATGACCATAATGAAAAATGAATTACTACAGAGGGACATGCATTTTAAAAAAAGAGATTTCATTACATTTATATTTACAGTTTTCCACCAATTTGACAGAAATTCAGATTAAGATGCTTAATGACAAAATTGGCAGAAAAATAGCCCGTATACTGTATATGATGTATTTTTGTAAGCTGATACATCATATTCAGTAGTTATAATCATTTTAACACACCTGTAGACACAAACAATATTAAGTTATTGTTAAACCACCGTGAAAAATTACTTGATTCACAAATACAGTCCTACTTGTCTATAACGTCCTGTCAAGGGAACGGGCATATGTAGCCATAATAGACAGGTGGCCTAAGAGGTTTATTCATTATAAAAATAAATAAACAAAAGTTATGTTTGAATGGCCTTTATAAGCAGGTGCCCTTTATACAGAAATGATGATAGCAAGTTGTCAATGTTGGAGGAGAAAATGTACCACGGAAAAGAACTGCTTCTGCCAGTGAACTAGCAAACTTCCAGACAAAATAGCTTAGGTTCCAAAGGAGCTTGTACTTTTACTGACTAGAAAAGCCTGAAGCTCTAAATCCTCGACCACGGAAGCCCAGATTTACATCAGAGAATTGTAATACCGTGGAACCCGTCTTTCTTGAAGGACCACTTTCACGATAGAGCATATGTCTTTTAATACCACAGACCACATTGTAAAACCACATAGTTAATAAACCTTGAATAAAACCTCTTTTGAGAGAGCACCTGTCTTGAGAGATCAAATTTCTGTGGCAGATGGGGTGGTCTCTCAAGACAGGTACAAATGTGCTGACTTTCATTTTAATACTGATTTCATATCCCTTTGAGGGGCGTATATGGTCGAGTGGTCAGACCATCACACTTTAAACCATGAAGTCTATCACCTCTCGTGTTTGAGGCCCGCTGGAATCTAAGCTTATACTGCATGAAAATTGGCCAATGAACCTGCCTGGGTTCTCTCCACTATTAAAGTCTGGTGGCCACCATATAAGTGAAAAATTGTTGAGTGGGGCATAAAAATGCTATTTAATCAAACAAAATGTATCACTTAATGGACTTCGTGATATCACTTGCTGGACTTTGTGAGGACATGTGTGTATTTCACAATAGAAAACCAATCAACTAATTTTACCTGCACGTGATGTAAGGTGGAAACTGAATACCCCTCTCCTTGCATTCCCTGTGTAGCCGATCTTTAACATTCTGACAAAGGTCCAAACATCTACAAATGTATACAAAATTGATAAACTGCATATACAGAGAATGATGTCCAATAAAAGACAATTCATATACAATTTCTATGAAATTTTCTGTCTCTCTCTCTGTCAGTCTCTTTCTATCTGTCTCTCTGTCTATCTCTCTATGTCTCTCTATCAATCTCTCTCCCTCTCTCAGCTTTAATTTTTATCATTATTGTCCTTAGATGAGGGGAGAAATCAAAATGGAGATGAAAATTTGAAGCTAGTTAAATGAAACATGAACATACCAGCCATCCACGAGACCATGAAATTTAGAATGGAGCGAATAAGTTTTATGTTAAAAACGGCAAATATTACCAAGGTTGAACATTTCTCAGCATACAGTGTTACTACGACAACACAAAAACATACCTATCCCAGGGTACTGAAGTTTCAAATGACTCGGCTACTATGTAGTAATCAAAACCCAGATCCTGTGAAAAATAAACATATGTACAAGTGAGATGATTATCTTAACAATATAACCGTGTAACTGTGTAACTCAGCATGCATCTTAATACAATGAGCTGTTGTTGGCAGAAATTTTACATGCAGATTTTACACAATATCTTATTTCATATACATGATATATACAGTAAAGGAACAAAAGTTGGTTTGCAAAAATGAAATTCATATATTCTTTAAAAGTAATTCTGCATTTGTTTGATTTTGTCCTCTGAATTTGGTAGACATCCAAAATAAATAGAAAGTGGCACATTTAACCCTTGGAGTCTGCACCTATTTTTTATAATATTTTTCGTTAGTTTACATCCATAAATTACTTTGGTATCAATGGTTTTATTTGGTGTTTATGAATTACACAATATGTCCATTCATTATCTTTGTAATAAACATAAAAATGACATTACTTTATTTTTACTCTCATGAAGAATAATGTATTTCTCCTGAAATAAATAGATTGCAATGGAATGTCTACAAAATCAGTACCATAACCTCAATTTTCTATGGATCAAATTTTGTTAAAGTTGGATAAAAGATAAAGTTTAGAGTAGTTTTTGAAGAAATGCAAATTTACGAAGAATGTAGAGTGAAAATAAATTATGCAAACTTCTTTATGTCCTTTAACTGTGTATCAAAAAGAGATCACTTGGTGGTTAAAAAAAATGCACAAATGGATTTTTTCTTTTTAGAATAAAATAACCAAACATAATTGTAGTCAAATTTAAGTATGAATGTGTCATTGCAAATTAACTTTGGACAAAAACCAACACAATTATGACATACCCTCAAGTATGCTATCACAAATGTCAACATATATCCTCTCTCTCCATTGTCAGCACCTGCTGGTAGACCCCTAAAAATACATACATTTCGTGCAATTTTTAGTGATATTTAAATTTACCAAACTATTTTTCATACATGAAGGAAATGAAAAAAGTCTAACATTGTCATTCCATTAAGAATATGAAATCTAGAAAAAGTTATTCATTCTTTTTTATTTTGTTCGTAGAACAGGCAAAACAAAAGGAAATTGAATAGTTAGAAAGAACTATGTCAGGTGTCTGATTAGTACAGTGGTCAGCCCACACGCTTCTCACCAATGCCACCAGCATTGGATCCTAGGATAGGACAGGGAAATATATAAGATGGTATTGTGGTTGCAGGCTAGGATGCGCAAATATTCTCCTGGTGCTCCGGTTTGCTCATACAGTAAGCATTCCCTCACGCCAATATCAGTGTCACATGTATGTAAATTGTTGTAAAATGAATAAACTCTAAAGTTTAGTTAGAAAGAAACAGATGATAACTCACCCAAACTGAGCTGCTATTTCATACACCCTCTTTTCCTGAGCTGCCACTTCCTATAGAAAGTAAGGTTATTTTAGTATTATGCTTGTAGTGCAATGAATTACAGCAAAAACAACACTCTTAGATTATCTTATGTGTTGACCTAATTATCCATTACTTCTATGCATTCAGTCATTCAAAAACAATTTTAAAAAGATAATTACAATATTCTACTGAATAAATGCCCAGGGCACTAAAAAACTGGGGAAAACGGGGTCGACACTTATTGGGACCCATTAAGAGTGAAATTTATGTAGAACAATTGATTTTGTTACTAAGACATGGTGGCAAAGTTGGTGAAGTTATTACCGCAGACAACTATCAACATTCTTCTGTTGCTGAGGGGCTAGAGACAACTGTAACTTTTTTTAGGTCCAAATCTTTTCATCAATCAGCCATTAAAGGTTATTGATCTTGTGTAGAAAGGTGAGTAAATCTGAACTATAGGGGGAGAGAACTTTTGGGGTAGAATACAGTAATAAGAATTAAGTAATGGATTTCTAATGAAAGAATGTTGTTCTATTTGCATTATATAATTTCAGTTCTTAAAAAATGTCTGTTCTATTTTACTGATTACTCCATATATAAGTAATCGGTTCAGTATCTTTTTTGACAAAGTGTTATGGAAAAAAGTGCTCTGCTTCTGACGTAAAAAATAATGTCCATCTTCTGAATCAATGTCTGTGCAAATTGTATAGTGCTCTGCTTCTGACGATAAAAAATAATGTCCATCTTGTATAGTGCTCTGCTTCTGACGATAAAAAATAATGTCCGTCTTGTATAGTGCTCTGCTTCTGACGATAAAAAATAATGTCCATCTTCTGAATCATTGTCTGTGCAAATTGTAGAGTGCTCTGCTTCTGACAATAGTGAATAATGTCTGTGCAAATTGTCTGCTTTGCATGAAAAAAAAATGTCCATCTTCTGAATCAATGTCTGTGCAAATTGTGCTCTGCTTCTGACGATAAAAAATAATGTTCTTCTGAATCAATCTGTGCAAATCACGATGTATTTTCTTCTGACAATGAAATTGTAAACTGCTCTGCCTACGATAAAAAATAATGTCATCCTTGAATCAATGTCTCGGAGTGCTCTGCTTCCGATGAAAAATAATGTCCTCTGACAATGTCTGTGCAAATATACTCTGCTTCTGACGATAAAAAATAATGTCCATCTTCTGAATCAATGTCTGTGCAAATTGTATAGTGCTCTGCTTCTGACGATGAGCCATCTTCTGAATCAATCTGTGCAGTAGAGTGCTACTCACGATAAAAAATCAGAATCAATGTCTGTGCAAATTGTATAGTGCTCTGCTTCTGACGATAAAAAATAATGTCCATCTTCTGAATCAATGTCTGTGCAAATTGTATAGTGCTCTGCTTCTGACGATAAAAAATAGTCTTGTATAGTGGCTTCTGACGATTAATGTCCACTGTATCTCTGCTTTTGTGATCTAATCATTGTCTGTGCAAATTGTAGATCAGTGCCTGACAACTAAAAATAATGTCCATCTTCTGAATCAATGTCTGTGCAAATTGTATAGTGCTCTGCTTCTGACGATGAAAAAAAATGTCCATCTTCTGAATCAATGTCTGTGCAAATTGTATAGTGCTCTGCTTCTGACGATAAAAAATAATGTCCATCTTCTGAATCAATGTCTGTGCAAATTGTATAGTGCTGCTTCTGACGATGAAAAATAATGTCCATCTTCTGAATCAATGTCTGTGCAAATTGTAGAGTGCTCTGCTTCTGACAATAAAAAATAATGTCCATCTTCTGAATCAATGTCTGTGCAAATTGTAGAGTGCTCTGCTTCTGACGATAAAAAATAATGTCCATCTTCTGAATCAATGTCTGTGCAAATTGTATAGTGCTCTGCTTCTGACGATAAAAAATAATGTCCATCTTCTGAATCAATGTCTGTGCAAATTGTAGAGTGCCTTCCTGACGATAAAAAATAATGTCCATCTTCTGAATCAATGTCTGTGCAAATTGATAGTGCTCTGACTCTGGCCATTTCTGAATCAATGGTGCATGATAGTGCTCTGAAACATAAAAAAATATGTCCATCTTCTGAAATGTCTGTGCAAATTGTAGAGTGCTTTTCTATAAAAAATAAATGTCCATTAAATGTCTGTGCAAATTGTATAGTGCTCTGCTTCTGACGATGAAAAATAATGTCCATCTTCTGAATCAATGTCTGTGCAAATTGTATAGTGCTCTGCTTAATTTGTCCAGAATCAATGTCTGTGCAAATAAGACTCTGCTAAAAAAATTGTCCATCTTCTGAATCAATGTCTGGCAAATTGTAGAATGAAAAAAAATAATGTCCATTTCTGTCAAAAATTGTATGCTCTGCAGATTTACCAAAATAATGTCCATCTTCTGAATCAATGTCTGTGCAAATTGTAGAGTTACTGCATGATTTGTACAATGTATTTACAATGAAAGCTGGCCAAAAGAACACCTTGCCTCGGAACCACTGGAATTAAATAATCAGACTCCTGGTACGTACAGAGCCTCAACTCATGACTAACTAATCAGATGCTGGGTCAGCGCTTAATAGTGGCGCTCTGTTTTGTGAAAGTATCAGAGTGATCAACATAAAAATCGTCTATTCTAAGACAACCAAGAAAATCTTACTGGAGTTCCTTCAAACAGAAGAGTTGCTACACTCAACTTCTGAGGATCAAACCCTTTCAACTTTGTTATATAAAACTTCTTGATTCCTTCCACAAAACTGTTCAGCAAAGATTTGGACTCTGGCTTTAAGGCATGACCTGAAACAAAATTTTCACAAAAATATGTATTTTTCTATAGAAATTATAAATAAAATAGACAAAGAATTTTTTACTGCTTTTTTACTCTTAACTTGAGAACTAAATGTAAAACTTTCTGTGGGAGAATGAAAACACTTTCTGTAAAATTGATTTCCAGTTTTAGCAAAATAAATGGGTAATGCTGTTTTTACTGCATGATTTGTACAAATTTGAGCAACTCACCAAACTGGAATTGTTGGTTGTCCATTAACCTAATGGATGCTGGAGCGCAACGCTGTAAATAGACAAATAAAAATAACAACACATCCTGGAGCACAAGGCTACAAACTAACACATAGAAATAACAACAGACACTGGAGCACAATGCTACAAATAGGCCATGTAGACACAAAAGAAAAACTAGACTAGACGGAACAGCACAAGGCTACAAATTAACACATGAATTACAAAACACTTGTGCACAACACTATAAATAGACACAAAATAATTAACTACCGAAGCTGGAGCAGAATGCTATGGAGCACGATGCTATGAATAGACAAATAACAATAGATTAACACAAGGGAAATAACTCTTGTTATTAAATGTTAATGTATGTAGGTTTAAAAAATGTGCAACACAGAACAAAATGACCCCTAGAAAATGTAGAAGTATAATATATATAATGATCTTAAAACTGTCATCGTAACTTTTAAATAAGTTCTGAATTCAAAAAAAAAATTATAATGCTTTTGAAAGACGCCCTCTCCCCTCGATTTATTATTCCATGGGCAGACATTTTTTTAAATGTTATCAACAGAAATTGGCTCGCAATTACGCTATAAGAAGCAAGGTCGTAGAACGACCATTATTTCACACCTGTACTCCCAAAGCAAAACAATGGACAGATGACATGTAATCAAAACATACACGGTAGTAAAATGGTAAACAATTCACATTAATTTTTACATCAAAGACATCAATAAAGATATGTAATAAATAGATTTTATAATTAGTTTTAAATTCATTATTTTAGTATCTGTTAAATAATATTCACTTTGAACGTAAAATTAAATAAAATCCTGCCAGTAATCTGCATCATACATAATCACTTAAAACAAAGATGAAACCCTAACTGAGCAAACATTGGTGGTCTTGGGCTTTTACATACCTATCAAAAAATGTTTCATTTTTATTTACCTGTCTAGCAATCTCACGTAAACAAGCCACACCATTCTCAAACATTGGAAACACAATAGAACCATATTTTTTACAGGCGGGTAGGGGGCGGATTTTAATAGTAACTTCAGTCACAACTCCCAATGTGCCTGCAAATTAAAAAATGATTATGTTATTAATTTTAGCAAAGGTCTTGAATTAATTATTGGTAAATCTATTCAACATTTTCATATTACATGATTCTCAGATTACATGGACCTGTAGTATATGGTCTAGATAAGAAACTCTAATGTTTTGTTTTACAAACTTTATGAGAGTAAAAATGTATCAATACATATTCCCTACCATTATTACAAGAACAAATATGTTCTTGATTTTAACAAAGGTCTTGAATTAATTATTGGTAAATATATTCAATCTCTTCAGATTAAATGGACCTGTAGCACATTGTCTAGATAAGAAACTCTAATGTTTTGTTTAACAAGCTTTATGAGAGTACCGAAGTATCAATACATGTTCCCTACCGTTAATACAAGAATGGTTAGCAAATTCTAAACTTAAATCAAAACCTTAGCTAGATGGACTGATGGATCAACATACGACAGATGGCAGACGACAGATGGCAGACAACAGCCAGGTGATGATACTGATAAGGGCAAATAATCATTATAAAACTGCAGTGATGATCATATAAGGTTAGCTAAAATCTATAAACTTTTTTACCGTATAATTACCATTCAACTTTGACATTTCCAAAATTTGGACTAAATCTGATTTCAGCTTACCATGATCCAATATATAAGTGATATATAGTATGCTATTGTTATGTATACAAACCTTCAGAACCCATGATAAAGTGATGAATATCTAAGCCAGAGGACATTCTGGGAACTTGACAATTCTTCTCCATAACTCCACGCGGCGTTACAAACTTTATGTGCACAACCTAAAAAATCAAATCATAACACAATTATGTATCAAAGTATACCAGCGTTGACCGATAGTTAAATCTTTTAACTTTTCTAACAGAAAAAAAAACATAGAATCATCATAGATAGCTAATCTTACACCAACATATGAAAATATTTTACATTCCCTCAAAATAACCTGACATCAACCAAACTTTTTAAACATAGCCAAAGTCTGGATCTTTTTTGTAAAAAAAATACCAATACAGGACAAATCCATTCTCTGAAACAAAGCATGTGTTAAGAACCATAAATAACAGAATAGTGTTCTACGCCACACTCAACAATTTTTCAGTTATATGGTGGCGGCCAGTTTTTAATGGTGGAGGATGCACAATGCTCTAACCACTCAGCCACGTATAAATGTCAATAACTAATGACCAAAAAAAAAAAACATCACAGGACAAATATAACAGAGGATATCAAATTGACTGGACAGCTAACAAACACTTGTCAAAAAATATACAAGCACATGTGTTGGATAAGACTTTACCATGTACAAAGATTTCCTTTGGCTGTTTTTGGGGGTCCAGGACCATTTTCCAATGCAAAAATATCTTGTATTTTCCCCTAAATTTGTAAAAACTCCCAATTTGGAATTTCAACAGTTAAAAATAAAGAATAAAGTATTTTCAAAGAACATGTACAAATATCTCAAATTTATTTTTCCTATTTATAAAGTTAAAATGTTGCACATTTTCACAATTTTTTGGACCCTGCAACCAGAATTTTGGAGGTAGGAAAATCCTTGATGTATAAAAACCGTGCCTTCTGAATCACTATCATAAAAAGATAATAGAACAATCAAAATTAAACCAGTCACATTAAACTCTAAAATGTCCAAAAATTTCCTTGGACCATTTCCTTATTTCAAATAATTTGAAAAAGAAAGTTCCATGTTATTTCGTAGGAACACACATATGTACATGACCATTTACTCACTGAATTAATCTGTTTCCTTGACTACCAATTTGACTTGCACATGGAAAATCAGAATTCATTACAGAGTTTCAAAGATTAAGATATAAACTTACCAAGTCTTCAATATTGCCATAAATATTCTTCTTCATTCCAGATGCTCGTGTAGCTACCCAACCTCCCAGGGAACTAAACTCCATGGAATCAGGCTCATGTCCCGTACAGAAACCCTTCTCTGAAAGCTATAAAAAGAAGCAAATAAATGATATACTGTACAGTGGGAGATTTTCAGCCTTCACCCATATAGAATTTGCCCAAATCATCATAGTCTCATAAATGGTATGTATGTCCATGCTTCAGATATCTTGGTTGAAAATTTCACTTTCATTTTCAGCTTTTACTCAACCATCCAAAAAATCACATTCTGAAGTGGCAAACAATAGTTCTGAAGAAATGCAATTGATTATCAGCGAATTAGCAGAAATTAAGAGTGAAATAACGGAAACAATTATGAAGGAAGACCTGATAGATCTAGTGACAAATATAGTAGAAGGCTTATTACATAACAACCAGGATAAGTTTGAAAAGCAATTGTCCAACATTGAATCCAAATTTGACAAAAAATTACTGAAGGATGAATTTGATAATTTATATCTGGAGAACAATAATTTGAAATAAAAACTGGTGAGTTACAAAACAATTAGTTATTAAGAGAAAAATTACAGATGATACCCTACGTTTGGCTCAAACCACACAGATTAAATCAAATTATAATGTACAGTACACAAAGAAATGCAGCGTTAAGATTAATGGAATCATCGAGCGACAACAGGAAAATACAACAAGGGAAGTGATTGAATTTCTGCAGATGGACGCAAAGGTAGAATTAAGAGAAGAAATTACAGCCTTGCACAGAATTCCTAGGAAGCAGGGAGAAGCCTGACCAATTGTATTAAAGGTAAAGAGAACATGGACATAAAATCGCGAATCATGAAAACAAGATCCACTGTCAAGAAGTTGGTGAGGGACTTGGAACTGACTGCTATTAATTGCGATCAACGTTACATTAAGTTAAATGATCAAATCGAACTAGGTTTAAACATATTCAAGTTACTAACACATTTTCAAATCGACTCAAGCCTTTTCAAGCTTGATACTCAAGCCTTTTCTAGGACTAACTCTATACTCAAGCCTTTTCTAGGACTAACTCTATACTCAAGCCTTTTCTAGGACTAACTATACAACTAGGACTAACTCTTTCTTTTCTAGGACTAACTCTATACTCAAGACTTAACTTTTCAAGCCTTTTCTGTGCAAACTCTATAAAAAGTTTCAAGGACTAACTCTATTAAGCCTTTATAGGACTAACCAAAACAAGCCTTTTACCCAACTCTATACTCAAGCCTTCAATCAAGGACTAATCTGATTGGCAAGCCTTTTCTAGCCAAAGTTGAGAATATTCTTAAATCAAAAACTTTTTACCCAACTTTTTTACGAAATCTGATTGGCTGAGCTAGCCAAGTTGAGAATATTCTCAGACTTACGTAAATTCTCAGGTTTTATGGTGCCGGACCCAGGTATTATCAGATAACACATAGATAATGGGATACAGCGATTTCAACATCACAACAGTCTTATCAGATAACACATAGATAATGGGATACAACGATTTCACTACGACAACAATTTGTAACTTACCCGCCTCTCTAGGTCCTGACCAATAATGCCACATTCACAATGTGCTGTTAAATTTTTTTCATCAATCCAGAGAATTTTGTTCTGTAAAATTTAAATACATGCACATGAGTAAAGTTTACAAAACAATACATAATCATTTTACATGAGCAAATACTTTGAAACACTTGTTTGTTTGTTTGTTGTTGTTTAACGTCCCACTCAAGAATATTTCACTCATATAGAGACGTCACCAAATGCCGGTGAAGGGCTTCAAATTTTGGCCTATGCTCGGCACTTACGGCCATTGAGAAGTTAGGGTTCTTTAACGTGCCGACACCTACTGTGACACGGGACCTCCAGTTTTTACTGTCTCATCCGAAAGACAGGAAACCAACCTGCCGCCGGCGGGACTCAAACTCACGACCTCACGATCCAGAGTCGAGCGCGCTACCGACTGAGCCAGGCCGGCTCTTGAAACACTTAATCATGTTCATTGAAGCCTTACATTTTCATCAACACAAAAATTTGATATCTTACTGAAAAAAAATACATAACTCCCTACTCTGGCATCAACTCTGAAAATTAAACTTAGCTTTGACTAAACTTGAAATATGACTGGCTAAGAAAGGCAAATTTAGAATATACTCAGATGTAAGTAAATTCTTTTCAAAGTTTATTTGAATTTTGAATAGTGTTTTCTAATAAGTTCGCTGATAAGTTGATCATCATGAAACAATGAATATGCATTTATGATCATCCAATCAGCGAACGTCTTACAGTTTCTTAATTCCAAAATGGAGACAGACGAAATGAATACAAAAAATGCTGGGTAGCTAGAAAAAAAGTCTCATAGATATAGAATTATGTTATAACTTAGTGTTGATGGATTTATGAATCTAAAAGATCAAGTAAGCATATTAACAAATATCAGACGTCAGCACAAAGAAATAGACAGTTAAAATGATCGCTAAACTGCTTTGAAAATGTCACAGCATCTTGCCACAAAGAAAGTATATGGGAGGACTTCTGCCCCTGATTTTACCACCCCAAAAAATTGCTTAAAATTGGGGTAGAAAATTTGGCCTAACCGCAGAGGTGATATGGCCACGGGACGTATACATGGGCTCTATTTTGATCCATTTCACATAGATGCTTAACAAATTCAATGCGATTTATAAACGTTTTAAAGGCCTATAATAAGACTGTCCTGTGTACCGATACAGATAATTTTGAGTATCGATATATTGAAAGGACTAGTGATACTGGTATGAACCGATATATCAGAATATTGATTCACCCCTATTGGATGCTTCAGAAAAACAGTGGAGAGGCGGAATCTGCATGATCCCTTTATGACTTTGTTGCTTTTGTTAACATCATAAAATTTTTTAAAAACACTAAGTAGTTAAACCTATTGCGCTAAGAGATTAGTTTAATGTTAAGTTGAAGATTTAATGGCGAAATGATGATATTATAATTTCTAATATTTTGATTTAGACTTTTCCAGGGCCTTGAGCCAAATCGTTGGCTTTTTTATTTTTTTTTGTAAACTACAAATTTCAAAAATAAAGTCTCAGGATTTTCTAACTTATAAATGTATCTGATTCAGGTTATTTATATACCAGTATGTAACATCTCTGTCAAATCAATATAAGATTATTTTAAAGTGACTTAAATCATACCATTTGTGATGTATCTAAAGATACAATCATTCTTTGTTCTTCCGCTGGACACTCCAGGGCATTAGAAACACTAGTACCTCCTAAAATAGAACAAGATGTGTTTGTGAAACACAAATACCCTCGTGAGGCAACAAAGTCTGAAATAAATGGTTAATGACAAGCCTAAAGGTCATAGCACTAGGTCAAAATAGGTATCATAAGAAAGGTCTTTATACAAGAAATACACATGTGAAATATAAAAGCCCTATCACTTACCATTCAAAAGTTATGGCCAAGATTTTACAAATAAAAATGTACTGGTTAATGTCCAACATAAACAAAAATTACCAGTTTTTGTCTTCCACCATGACAACATCATCTTGACCAGCATCCATTATTTCAAGGTTAGGAACTATGTATGTATCTGTCATAAAATTGTGCACGCTAGTTTGAGAGTTGATTGTTTTATTTATTGAAGATAGAAAGGCATACTTACCACCAAATGGAATGACAACAACATTATGCTTGCATGCTAAGTTTACAATCTTGACAACATCATCATGAGAATCTATAAATAGAAAAAATACCAAAGATATTTAAAGTTGATAAGTTTAACTCATATATCCTTAAAGACACGTTTGGACTTTGTTTGTCTATAATTACCTCCCAAATTTAGATGTTTCCCCAAGTGAAAGTTTCCAAATCAGTCAAAAAATGGCTTAAAGTATTCCAAATAAAATATATGAACAATTTTCCCAATTGGTGATAGTCTCGGAAGTAAAGTATGTGGGAATTTGAAATCTTATCTTTTGATATCGTGAAAGTGCTTTTGAGATTTGGACTTATGAGACTCAACCATGTATTCAGTTTTCACTAGGAATATATTTATTATATTCAGTAACTTTAAATTCAAGTTTAAGTACAACTAATTCATTATTTGAAACTTCCAATTTCAAAAAAAGATGCATTTTAGCAAACCATCCCCACCCCGTAAAAAAAAAAATGGGTGGAAATAGATTTGAAAAAAGCCAATAAAATCACTGACTATTTTATTACCATGAAACTGACAATAGAGGAAAAAAGGTAAAACTAAAATGAACAACACATACTTGGCCAGACAACAAGATCTGGTATTCTTTTGAAGTGTCCCTCCCTTAAAACAAATATCTCATGTAAGGTATGACCTGCAAATAGAAAAAGTGATGATTTTAATATACAGCAAGTATTGTCTTATAAGTCTACTGAACTGTACGACCACCTGTCGTGTACGGCCTAGTTTATTGAGGGCTGTGTTCATGGCGGAATAGCTCGAGTGCAGCACTTTAAACACAACTGTATTGTAAAACCACAAGTCTTGTATGATCATGCTGAAAAGGGATTAGCCATTAGCTCAGAACACATACAACACTCCAGCCAGGTGATCAGAACACATACAACACTCAGCCAGGAGATCAGAACACATACAACACTCAGACCAGGAGATCAGAACACATACAACACTCCAGTCAGGAGCTCAGAACACATACAACACTCCAGCCAGGTGATCAAAACACATACAACACTTCAGCCAGGTGATCAGAACACATACAACACTCAGTCAGGAGATCAGAACACATACAACACTCAGACCATTAGCTCAGAACACATAAAACAATCCAGCCAGGAAATAAGAACACATACAACACTATAGTCATTAGCTCAGAACACATACAACACTCTAGTCATTAGCTTAGAACACATACAACACTTACGCTATTAGCTCAGAACACATACAACACTCTGGTCATTAGCTCAGAACACATACAATACTCTAGTCATTAGTTCAGAACACATACAACACTTAAGCCATCAGCTCAGAACATATACAACACTCTAGTCATTAGCTCAGAACACATACAACACTATAGTCATTAGCTCAGAACACATACAACACTATAGTCATTAGCTCAGAATACATATAATACTCTAGTCATTAGCTCAGAACACATACAACACTTAAGCCATCAGCTCAGAAGATATACAACACTCTAGTCATTAGCTCAGAACACATACAACACTCTAGTCATTAGTTCAGAACACATACAACACTTAAGCTATTAGCTCAGAACACATACAACACTCTAGTCATTAGCTCAGAACACATACAACACTACTAGTCATTAGCTATAATACAACACTTAAGCTATTAGCTCAGAACACATACACAACACACTAGTCATTAGCGACAGAACACATACAACACAACTCTAGCTATTAGCTCTGAACACATACAACACTTAAGCTATTAGCTCAGAACACATACAACACTCTAGTCATTAGCTCTGAACACATACAACACTCTAGTCATTAGCTCAGAACACATACAACACTCTAGTCATTAGCTCTGAACACATACAACACTTAAGTCATTAGCTCTGAACACATACAACACTCTAGTCATTAGCTCTGAACACATACAACACTTAAGTCATTAGCTCTGAACACATACAACACTCTAGTCATTAGCTCTGAACACATACAACACTCTAGTCATTAACTCAGAACACATACAACACTCTAGTCATTAGCTCTGAACACATACAACACTCTAGTCATTAGCTCAGAACACATACAACACTCTAGTCATTAACTCAGAACACATACAACACTTAGGCAATTATTCATATACATGTACAACACTCTAGCTATTGGAAACACATATGAACAACACACTAGCTATAAGCACTGAACACATACATGTACAACACTCTAGCTACTAGTACATGTACAACACTAGCTATCAGCGCAGAACACATACATGTACAACACTAGCTATCTCGACAGAACACATACATGTACAACACCCTAGCTATCAGCGCAGAACACATACATGTACAACACCCTAGCTATCAGCGCAGAACACATACATGTACAACACTAGCTATCAGCACAAAACACAAACATGTACAACACCCTAGCTATTAGTACATAGTATATGAATAACACCAGCTATTAGCACAGAGTATATACATGTACAACTCTACCTATAAATGCAGAACACACACATATACAGCACTCTAGCTATTATCTAAGAACACAACTAAACTTTAATCATGAACTCTAACCACATGACATGCATTATAAGATTCTTCCTATAGCTAGCTATGTGATCTGAAAACATTACAAAATCTTAAACATCAGCCAGAAACTGAGAAAGCATGTTGGGATTCTAATCTTAAACTCAGGATCAAAAGAAAATTTTAATTTATTTAAAAATATCATGATTACGACAGATTCTAAACAAAAGCCATATGATGAAATCTTAAACATAAGATTTTAGTGTATAACAATGACCATGAGCTCTGAACACACTACTATTTACACATGTTCTCTATATAAATACACATGTTCCCTCTTTCATAATGCTCCCTGGTCAGTTTAGATGTGTGTTGATGCGTGTCTGTAAATGTGTTACTCTGTGAGCTCTTATATCCATACAGTGAAGGGATTACTTACCAGTACACTTTGTCAAATATTACATAACAATATAAACATACATATGTTTAGCTTGACTGTCTGATCAAAAGGAAGACAGCCATTGTGCTTAAGCACTAATACCTGGCTGTTGCATAACAATACTCTGTCAAATATATGTAACTAAAGTCAGTGAACCATCACAACTGAACAACTTTGCATAGCTAGATGTATGACCATTTAAATACCAACAAGCAGTGAGATTGTACATAAAATTCCATCCCTATTATTTGCTAATTTTGTACATATTGTCTTGATAGAGATATTTCAAGGTATTTCAATGAATATTATGAATATTGATATTAATCAATTTTGTTCCTTTTTTGTTACTAATAATGCCACAATTTGACAAAAGTCTGACATTGACCTCTTCAAGCATGACAATATTTTGATAATATGTCTCCCCAAGAGCTCTGAACATGACAATATTTTTCACTATGAGCTTTGAACATGTCAACTTATTTCTCACCATGAGCTTTGACCATGACATTATTTCTCAGCATGAGCTTTGAACATGACAACTTATTTCTCACCATAAACTTTAAACATGACAATTTTTCTCACCATGTGCTCTGAATAATCTGTCCTGACAGTCGTCAGTGAAGTGTATGTTAGCCTTTCTGAGATCAGTCACATATTGCTCATTTCTGATTGGAGCACTGATGTCCTTTGCAGTCAGTTCTGGCTGAAATACAGATAGCAAATTGTAATTATCAAAGGTGTCCCTTCACACAATTTTATAAATATTATCATTTTTTTTTTCTTTTTACTTTGAATAGTGTTTTATGCCACACACAACAATTTTCTGGTTATATGGTGGTGAATAGGTTGTAATGGTGGAGGATAGAACCCGGTTACAATGTACCCCTAAAGAGACAACCAGCCTTTTGCAAGTAAACTGGCACATTTTTCTCACAACAATAAAATTATGTTCCAACAGGACTCAAACCAGCACTGACCTGAAGTGTGAGCGTGATGCTTTAACCAGTCTACCACAGAGGACACTTCTTTCCTATATATATCTGTTTACAGACAAAATATCTATGTAATGATATTGTTTTAAAAGTCTGCTAAAGTCTGCATCTGAAATTAAGATTCACGGGTGTGTACAATGCTCTAACCACTCTACCATAGAGGACACTTCTTTCCTATATATATGTCTATGTATTATATATATATATAATATCATATATAATATATATATATATTTATAATATATATATATATATATATATATATATATATACTACAAAATATCAGTAATGATATTGTTTTAAAAGTCTGCTAAAGTCTGCATCTGAAATTAAGATTTACGGGTGTGTACAATGTCCATGTATAAGAGCTATACTGTCTAAGATGCTTGGCAAGTTCTAACTGCATTGCATATAAAATCATGAATACCCATGCATCAAATGTTGAAATAATCAATTATAGCTGTTTTGTTTTTTATATATTTTAAAAAGTTGGAAAGTTGGACAGATATCACACAGCAACAATTTGCATACCAGTGGAAATTTTTTGTGTGGAAGTACAATAGAATCTCGAGTAGTCTCCACTGGCTTACACCTTGTCAGAACTGCTGTTATAGCATTAGCAGCTATAAATAAAGCCTATTATCTCATTCACCCTTAAATACACATTTGGACTGACCTACATCTTTCATTTTAGTAGAGTCCATTGCTATTCAGGGGAAGATGAGTTAACTGATTTTCATTCAAGACACTGACAATAAATTATCATCAATGTGAGTGATGATAGAATATGTATATAGTGTTCTAAATTAGAACTCCTTTAACAGCTATCTGACCACAGTGAATGAAGTACTGTTGACCTTGAACTTATGACCTGTGACACATACATAACCTGGGCCCAAATTCAACAAATTTACTAAAACTCAACTTATATTTTATTGCTTTATTTATATAGTTGTTTGTAAAACTTTTGAATTTGATTGAATACAAAACACATAATCATTTATCACCATCCACACAAAAAGTTTTTGACCACACTTTTGATTTTCCTGTGAACTATGAATAAATACATCGAATATGGTACTACAAAATTTGAGTATGTACTAAAAAAATCTTTTTAATATTTCGGAAGTTTTTTATTTCAGAAGAGCAATATTTTCATCATTACATGTGTGTACAATTGTATGTAATCAGTATACAAATATGTCCAGTAGCAGGATCATTTTTCCGTGTTTTACTTTAAAATCATGAAAGTTAGTTCAACTTAAGTACTGAATAAATTTGGTGACTTTGGGCCCTGATTCCAACCTCATGCCACTTAATTCAAAGCCTGCAACCACCCCATTTTTGTTTGTAACCATGCTTTCTGCCAATTTTGATAAAAACAAGACCAGCTGTTCTTGAGTAGAAGTTAATTAATAAGAAAAAGTTTACAGATTAATTGACAGACAGACAGTGAATGAAAGTGGATTGTTATAGCTTACATGTACTTTGACTTTTAGTTCAGGTCAGCTAACAAACTAAGAAATAATTCGACTATATTGTTTAAAATATTGTGTTTTATACAAATAAAATGTTGTTTTTTTAACAAAATCCTTGGTTGAAAAAACTGTTTATAATGTTGTAATTTGTGAAAAGATATTGAATGTACATAATGGGCCTGTAAACATTCTTACATGGATGGCAGGAATATCAATTATAAATGTACTTAATTCATTCTAGGCAATATATGTACTTCTATGTACAGCATTATATCTTTCTGGCCTTTTTAATCAAAGCTTTGGTATAATTGCATATTTTTGTTTGTTCTCAAAATGACAGCCTGTATGCCTTTAACAAAAGTAAACATACCTGTGCTGGACTCTTGTGTTCCAAACTGATACCTACAGTCGCCATCATCCAATCTCGCAGAAGTGGCATCGTCTGTCCACTCAACCTATACCTGTACCATGTCAAAATGTGAATAATATTTAAAAACTTGAAAAGACCTACTGTCCAGTATCAGAAAATCTTAAACAAGTTTTTTTTTTTTAATGTTAAACAGATGAGTAAACATGGAAGGAGATCAATTATATAATTTATGTATGTATGCAGAAGATAACATGAATATCATTACGATATACATTGTGCTGAGTTCAATTTGCTTTAATGTTCTTGTTTGTGATTTTTATCATTAGAATTAATTTATTGCAACAGTCAGAAGTGTTTCTTTATTTTTTTTTAGTAACTAAAAGTCAAAGAAACCATCAAATTATCAATAGAACTGCTATGCATTCCAATATGGAGGAGACCCTCCGATACTCAAGATACTAGTTACACCTTTTACTATTTTCTGAACTTGATTAGTGGCAATGACAGCAGCCATTGGTGTTAAGTCACCAATGACACTGGATTGAAAATATTGGCAAAACATCACTGCATGTTAATCAACTCCTCTGGTAACTTGTGCATATGTCTGATATGGTTTCATTTCCAAGAAAGGTCATGAACAGAATTAAGCGATTCGTGATTATCTAAGATTTACTCTATGTTGAAATGGGGACATGGGTATAAGATCTAGAGTTAACATGCCGACACCTACTGCAACATGGGACCTCGAGTTTTACTGTCTCATCCGAAGGACAGGAAACCAACCTGCCGCTGGCTGGGCTCGAACTCATGATCAAGAGATGAGCGCGCTACCGATTGAGCCAGGCCGGCTAAAAAAAAAAACAAACAAACAAACAAACACTTTCCAAGATTGCTGGTACACAAAGTAGTAAAATACATACCTGTCTCCTGTAAATTCAACATGATTATCTTTGTTCAGAACAAATTTGGAATCCTTAAAGCCCCAGCCATTCCACTTCAGTACTTCTTGTCTGTAATTATAAAAATTGCAGTAATCTAGGTGTTTTTTAAATGAATATTTTATATCTAAAAACAAAACTAAACAAACAAAATATTTTTTATCCAAATGAATTACTGCTGAACAGTTTGACATATGTATTGTCAAAATCAAATTTGGTAATTTGTCCACAAAATAACATACTTTATAGTTGTTTAATTTCACGGGGAGAAAATTTTGTGTTTTTCTAAAAGGAACTTGTTCACAGGTAATATTTTCGCGCAACATCATTATCAAAACAGAAGTGTAATAGGAGCTAAAGTAAAACTTATAATCATTTTGTGACTCGTGCATACCTAATCTGGTTATATATAAATGCATTTTGATTGCAAATATATATATTTTTTTAATTTGATTGTTAATCATTGTCTTTCTGATACTTCATAAGTATAAGATATCATATTCACAGGTATTTAATTTCACAGTGTGTTTCTTTGACCACGGCTATAGTGAAATTAAATCCCCCACGAATAAAAGCAACTATACAGTATACACATGATTTTTTTTTCAGGGGAGGGCAGTCAAGTGATGTATATCCATGTAAGGACATGTAACAGTAGAAAATGCTACATTAAAATAGATTGTTGTACACTTAACTTAATACTGATAAATTTGAATAAGAATATGCTTTTATTTCATATACATAGGCATCGGAAGCAAATTGAAAGTGGGGGGGCTAAACCAACTTAAAACACACACACGCCAGAAACGTCTGGGGGGGGGCTAAGAATTTTCAACAATATGCCTATCTTTGCAAAAAAGTAGGGGGGGGCTAAGCCCCCCCCCCCCTAGCCCCACCAGTTCCGACGCCTATGATATACATTGTACACACGTATGTATTTTCTTTATTAACTTTTGAAATGTGCTTTTCTGAAGTTTTTTTTTTAAATTTTGAATGTTGATGCTAACTTGTACTATCAGACAAATGACAAGTGTTTTTCATTTGTTGAAACAGCAAAAAAAAATTGTACTGGACAATGGTCACTGTAACATATGTTAACAGCAATATGGACTGGTACTGGACAATGGTCACTGTAACATGTTAACAGCAATATGGACTGGTACTGGACAATGGTCACTGTAACATATGTTAACAGCAATATGGACTGGTACTGGACAATGGACACGGTAACTGGTAATGAAACAATTATGCTAGCCATGTGAGAGGAATTTTAATATTTGAACCCCAAAAGGTCCTATTTGAGACCTTTTAGCTTTGGAATTGGGTAGCAACTATACATATGTAATTGCATGAAATGCTGGGCAATGATGTGAGAATCGAATGTCTTCTATATAAATCCATGTTAAAGCATATAGCAAGTTGGTATAGTGAAATCTGTCTTGCGAGACCACAGTCAGTGTCACAGACCACAGTGTTTTGTGACTGACACAGACCACAGTGTTTTTTGACTGTCACAGACCAGTGTTCTATGATTGTCACAGACCACAGTGTTTTGTGACTGTCACAGACCACAGTGTTTTGTGTGACCACATTATAAAAACCACTTTATATTTAACCAAACCATTAAATAAAACATGATGATAAAACCTCTTCTGTGAGAGCACCTGTCTTGTAAAACCACATTATTTCAGGGGGAGAAGATGTGGTCTTTTAAGACATGTTTGACGATAGTTATGTGTACAATGTAGGCGTGGCTCACTGTAGAGCTGCACCAGTATACATGTAGGCATGCAACATAAATGTTGGATGAATTTATATAATATACATGTAAACATCACTGATGGCATCTTCATGTAAGTGAAAAGTCTACAAAAGTATTTACCAACATTCAGACCTGAAGTTTCAGAAATTAGGGTACACACCAGTAATAGGTCTGTTGAAGCATTTATTCTAACTCTAATCTGTACAGAAAATGTATGTGTTAAAAGTGTTTCAACAAATACCCTAAATTGTATATCTTAAAACGATTACAGATGTTCCACTTTACACATCAGTGTGCGGTCAAATGTTGGACTTTGGGATAGAAACTGGGGCTGAACTCGACTTGATATACATGCAGTGTCAACCTTCTTATCATGCCTTCATGGAGTCAGTGACAGAACATTGATTGCGCATAGATTTACATTATTTTATAGGTCGTTACTGTTAAAGTCAATCAAATACAAAGGACGACTTTGATTTAAAAAAAATAAATCTTGAGCATTAATTGCAAACTAAAATAAAAAAAAAATGCACGTTGCATAACCGACGTCGTCGCTGTGTACTGTGACGGAGTGTACTGGAGCGGAGTGCAAACATTAAGCTGATCCTTACCGATGCTTTGGCAGCGATGGCGCTTCTGAGAGGCCAGATGTTTGGTTGTCATCTTTTGAACTACATTGGTTGCTTTTTATCACAGTTCCATCACTTTTCGAATTCACAGATTCAGAATTTCCCCTAACAACAGTACGACTACCGGTATTTCTCGACATGTTTTGATCATGCCACACAAAGGTTAAAGTTCAATAGGTAGACCGTACTCAAAATGCTATACCGATCCCGATCGACTTGTTAATGTTTCATGACAATAGACTTACAACCGTTGTAACTGCATAGTTAATAAAGAATGTCCTATTTTCCTTGACACCTAATCCTATTCCTGGATTTCCAGAGCTTGTCCACTGTGCTCCTTCATATCCCTTTTCAACAATAAAACGTATGGCATTTATTTATGATATACATTGTATTGTTTCATTAAGAAAAACATGATTGATGCCTGAATTAAATCAGTAAACTTTCATATACATTTTATAATCTGAAGTCAGTACTTTACCTAGTCACATGATGAATTATTGTTTAAAGAGAATACATTCTGTGGAATCTTTCTTGAGAAACCACCAAAGTTGCCACAGAAATGTAGTCTTTTGAAACGGGTGCAGGTCTCTTTAAGTTGTTTAAATGAAATTATTGTTTCAAATATTTTACCAGACATAATTATGTCTGTAATGCCAGTTTCACTTTAGATAGACAAATGTGTAGTGGTTTTTACATGTGTATTCAGTGCAATTCCCATATGAATTATTTTTAAGACTATACATAGGCCTATAGATGACAATCAAGTTCCCATCAAGTTTGTCTTGTTACAAACAGGAAATTGATACACGGTTGCCTACAATGTACTAAATAGACACAAATGCAAATATTTGAGACCACTAGCTTTCTTTCCGATGGAAAACTGGCAAACTTTCTCAAAGAACCAAATTAGGTTCCAGCCGGGCTCAAAATGTTGTCTAGAGGTGAGAGACTTCATGGTTTAAAGGGCAATGCTAGGAGGCTCCCAGACACTTTGTATGAAGAAGGAGGGTAATATACAGTAAAACCATCTGTGTATAAAGACCATCTGGTCACAAAGACCATTTTTTGCTGTCCTTAATAGTACCATTTGTGTACAAATCAACCTCTATATAAAGACCACTTCCTTATAAAGACTACCGATAGGTTTCTTGTGTTCTTAGGGAGGTTAATTGTTATATACAAGTTTCACCGTATTGCAATAAGCCACCAGATTTAACAAGAAAGGAAGCAACACTGGTACAAAGTGTACAATATATATTTATTATCAAGTAACAAAAAATCAAATAACAAGAAAACAGTCCTATTAAGGCAATATCAGGCGTATAATAGTTTTGATACACAGCTGTAGAAAGGTTAACAAAACATGACCTTTTGTACAAAGGAAAGCTTTATATGATAAAACTAGAAGGTTGTACTAAAACAAGTGCTAAAGTTTAAACATAAAAATAGTACTGCATACAAACCAAATACAAAGTATAAAAAATCCAAATCTTCTACTTCTTCAAGATCTTGATCATGTATGACATTTAATACATTTCATGGTTTTCTACTTTCTTCTTTAGACTGGCCCATTTTCCCAGGAGAAAGTGGACAAGGCCATGTCACTGGAGAAGAGATGAGTCCATTTTCTTTCTAGGAGGTTGAAGAATCATTAAGTAAAAATTAGAATAACATATCTATCACACACTATACATATATTAAGAAAAACAAGTGCCCCAGCCTTTGTGATCTAACTGCGGTGCTTAAAGTTAAGTCAACACATTACTGTAGGCTATACCTGGTGACTTTTGCCTCCCTTTGATTTTTTGCAATTCCCTTGCTTAGATGAGAATGATGAGAGGGCAAAAATAGAATAAATGCGTAATTTTTAAGCTAAATAACTGATGCATGGACATACATGTTATCCAAGAGACTTTTGTTGTAAAAGGGCAAAAATAACCAGGGGCAAAAATTCCCAGGTAAACAGTATCTAAGGTTACAGAGGGGCACATTTTCTGACCCTGTTCTCACTCTATCACATAATGAATTCTGTCTGTGACAGATCTTTGACATTATGATGTGTAAAGCAACAGTCAAATGTATAAAGAAAAATGAATATAACCTGATCAAGCTATCACACAGAAGGTAGTTATCTGAAAATAACTGTAAATGCAGTACTGCAATGGCATAATACTGTACGTACTGTGTATTAGCTGCCATTAAAACTTTAAATCATTCTGATTCTGAAGCAGATAGGGCCTACTGTTTTTAACTTTTAGCAAGTCTGATATCAGAAGTAGATGAACTTAATCATAAATGTCAGACTTCAAGTAATTCTTAACATTTTTAGCAGTGGGAACTGGAACTTCTGACATCAGGATAATTAGTGACAACCTATTTCAGCACAGGTATTTAGATACAAGTTCATAGTTTCATATTTTGTTTTCATTTCTGATTAAAGGGCTCAAATAAAATAAACAAAATATTTCAGGCTAATACAAAGTGTATTTCAATTTTTCAGACAATTATGTGCATCTGAAATTTTGACTTATAGGTTGTTGTTTTTTTATTATTGTTGATTATAGCCTGCCCAGTCACCAGACCTGAATAGAAAAGTTGTGGCTTGGGATAAAATGTGGCATATCAAAAAGGGGGCCAAATATCAGTGCAACCCAGGAGTTGATCACTGCCATTTACCACATATGACCTTCATTTACAGAAGGATATGTTAATCTATTTTATCATATGTACTAGATAATACTATATTTGTATAGGTAATGCATTAATTATATTCATAATGCACCCCCCCCCCCCCATGCATTAATTTTTCTCATAATGCACCCCCTGTTTGGAACTTCTCTGTTCACATTACAATCAATGAATATAAAACAAAATCATCCGTTTCCAGTTCATTTAATTGTTTGTTTGTCTTGACAATGAATACAGTAAGGGGATTCTTAATTCCATGTCGGCCTGAATATTGGAATTAGAAAGTAGACTTTTGTTGTCACTGTTACATCTTACTATGTGATTTAATTTGTAATTTAGAAACATGATAAAAAGTTTATGATATGACCATTTTGATACCGTGCTCCTTCTCAGCCATCAGTCTTGATGTCAGTCTTGATGTCAGCCTGAGGGCCTTTGGGCTGAATAGGAATATGATTTTAAAATGGAAATATAATAATCTCTATATATTCAGTTCTATAATTGAATAATGGCATTTATCAAATCCAAGAGACACCTCACCAAATATTAGGGAAGTCTCTTGTTTTTCATAATCCATGTATTGGAGCATTTAATATTTGAGACATCCATATGTTTGATGTCAGCCTTTTTGAAAATAAGAGAAATATAAACTGACAAAATCACTCCATCTACCCAAGATGTATATCAACACCATCAGAAATATCAGATTTGAGAATATTGAAAAAGGTTTCATAGCACTGGGTATGGGAAATAAATTCACAGACCAGTCAAGTCAAGGATTTCTGAATGTAAATTACACAAGGAAGATATTAGCATGGCTATGAATTAATTTTAAGCAGTTTGATAGACAATCAATTCTAGGAACGAATTCTAAGCAGTTTGACAGACAGTCATTGAAAGAGATCAACTTGATTATTTTTTCTAGCAACAGCCTCATACAATGTGGAAAAAACAATACAACATACCTGGTTTGTATAAAAGTGGTAAAGTTACAGTGAAGTACAATGCAAATTTCAACCAGCAGAAATTTGCCATGTCTATATAAAGGGCATCAGACTTAAATATCAAGCTTCTATATAAGTTTGGAAAAAAATATGTAAAGCTAGAGAGAAGATGAAATGCTTAACCCCTGACCTAGGGGTCGTGAATTTAACCCCTGACCTAAGGGTCATGAATCTCATTAATATTGCCCTGTGGGTGCTATATATACAAAATTAAGATTGAAATTGCCCAGCAGTTTAAATATGACTGCAAATGATTGTAATATGTCACATGTTTAAATCAAGTGATCTAAAATACTAAATATAAATCTACCTATAACAAGGAATAAGTGCAAACAAAATAATAAAATGTTTATAATTTTTAACAACAGAAAACAGTGAGAAAAAGAAAAACTTTAAAAAGCATGGAATTCAGTTTATGTTTTAAATAAGTAACAGGATTAAAGATATTAAATTCTATGTATGAAGGATGTATTGTAGTGTGTGTATGCATAGACATTGTGTGTGTGTATATATATATATATATATATATATATATATATATATATATATATATATATATATATATATATATATATATATATATATATATATATATTTATATATATATATATATATATATAACTACATCTTTTCAGGCTAAACAGATTACTCAGAAATACATGTTTCAAATTACCCCAAAAGTCATTGATTCTTTGTTCTGCACTAAGTATCTGAACCAAAGTATATATAACATACACATTTATATAAATAATGTTTTCATTTTTATAAAATATCAAACATCATGTATCTGTTTACTGTTAACCTTCAGTTGACTACAAAAATGAAAGTCTACCAGTTGAAATATTCTCTCTTTTCAATATTCAACTATTTTTATAGCACATACAGATAATAAAATCTATTTAATAAATTCCAACATAATTACAAAATTTTAAAAATATAATACCTGAGCTCATGATTTATTCTCATAAACATCTAAATACATGTAACATTATCATGCCTATTTCATATACATTTTTCCATTCACCATATATCAGGTTTATTTTATCTACTAATAATGAAAATACTGATCTTCAGAACAGCTCTATTTTAACAAATCCATATTTTATACTTTGTAAAATAAGATTTAACCATAGAAATAAGCAATGATAAATAGTTAATGATATGATATAATGATTAATTGTATACTGCAGTATTCAAAAAAGGAAATTGAATTTGTTCACATGACAAACCAAGCAGCCTGACATTTGTTTTTTTAAACAAGAAATCCAGTTATAAATAAATAAATAGAGTTATTTCCCTTTAACATTTTAACACTTATCAACAAACTGATGTACAAGATATGGTCTATGACAGGGACATAGCTAAGCAAAAAGATTGTGAACTCATGTAATATTCCTTTACAAAATACTTCTGTTAATTACAGTTTGCTGAGGTTAACAACTTACTACAGTAAAAAGAAGTTAAAACACTTAATCAAGAGTTTTTACTGAAATATATCAAATTTTAGTGTAGTAGAAAATTTGAATCATTGTACATTATTAGAGTTTCCAGAGCTATACTCCGATTCATATAACTTGGCAGGACAGAGTAACCTTTGGATTATCATACGGATCATTCTATTCACTTTTCAGTTATAACAAGCTGCACAGGAAAAACATTTTATTCATCAGTGGATACTCTCTTATGTATGGTGACAAGTAGAACAATTACTCTAGCTATTGTAATCTTAATGTTATACTTTATTACCTAAAATATAAAGGGGCATTAGCTGTTTACCAAAAAAAAATTATTTAGAATTTTTTCTACTTTTACTACTTGTACTTGATGTACAATAACAAGTAAGAGTCATACAAGGTACAAAATGTCTTATATTCCTATAATAGTGAAAATAAGGTCAGGTCCAGTGTGGTATTCATATACAAATAGCAAGCCTGAGTTAATCAATTACAATTGTAAAAGTCACAAAGCTGGGTCTATCGGAATTTATGAATTATTATGACTGTGTATATCTCTTTTTAGTTCTTGTATATCAATCTAAGTAGTAAAAAAGAGGGGGGAAATTACAAAAAAAAATTAACAGCTAATGCCCCCAGGTAAAGGAAGGGTTCACAAGACTCCACCCTGCCAAGTTATATGGATTTTTACTATACAATGATTTCTTATATCTAACTGTAGCATTCAATGAAATTGAACTACAGTTTTGTACAGAAAGTTTTGCTAGGTTTGCGTATTACATTACCGTATCAATACTAGAACATATGTCTGTATCAACACTAAAATCATATCTCCACTATTTGTCTTCTATATATTATGCACCATATTATAAACATTTCTAGTTCAAGAGTTATATACATCATATGATACTGGTAGAAAAACTTCATAGGTGCTCTGGATGCTTCCGTAAACATTCTATAAAATCTCTGGGATGCATTTCTCTCTGGCAAATCTTGTGCACAGCAACAAATAACGGAAATCTACAATTGTACAGAAATCAAAGATTACATTTTAACTCACCTCAGACCAGCTTATATTACATCCCCAAACCTGATCTCAAACAATTTTCATTTGGAAATAGACGAACTCTAAAACGTTTTTTTTTTTTTCAAATACTACCACACTAATATATCATCTGAAGGACTGCTTGAGCTTAGGGCTGTAAGGCACATCAGCCATTCAGGTTGATATACATTGGTACAAGATGTAGAAACAAGTAAAACTGACCTCAATAAATTTTCTTGACCACATCATTGAAGATAAGGTCATTTTTTGCATACTGACAGACAAAATTTTGTGTTGATTCTTGATCTTTGAGGCATAATAAGCGTAATGTTATGACATTCATTCTAAAAAACAAATATTCTTCAGTGAAATTTCAATTTCTAAACCAGTACAGTTTAAACCATATTTGTCATATAGAATCATGTACAGTGGAACTTGTCTGGATAGACCAGTCTCAGTGACAAACAACCTGTCTTCTGAGACCAAATTCTGACAGCCACTTGGTTTAACAATAATTCAAATAAAAACTCTTTTGAAAGATCACCTGTCTTGATCATGTTGAGAGATCACATTTCAGTGGCAGGTGGGTGGCTGCTCAAAACATTTTCATCCATCAAAATTTGCCAGTAAACTTACCTGTCAATGATATCTTTCTTTGTAAAAAGATCAAATAGCTCTCTTGCTGTTAGTGGGCCTTGGAAACTTTGACCCTTAAGCAGCTCCTTCTCTAGCTGTTTTACTGTCTGAAATAACAATAAATTATCATTGTGCTATTCCTATCATTATAACACAATAACCTAGATTAAAGTACAGTAAAACTTTGTTATATTGCCACTACTTGTGCCCAAATTTGACATTATAAAGAAGTTTGGACATAGGTTGAGGGAAACCTTAAAATGTAATTCTTGGAAAAATTGGAAAAGTTGACTTTCAAAATATTAATTCATAAAGCAAAGTGGTAAATGAAACAAGGGAAATCATATAAAGAGGTTATACTGTTTGGTCTATTTTTATTATTCTGATTAAATACCCAATGCACTAGAAATATTGTAACACCCTGAAAGAAAATGCAATATTCACAGCACAATTTTGCACTAGGATATGTCTAAATCATTGAGTACTGTAACATGGAAATAGAACGATATTCAACATTGATGCATACCTTAAAACAGAAACTAGAGAATACCTGGCTGTTCAGTTACATGTTACAAACTATGGTATACCTTGTATTCAACATTGATGTGTACGCTAAATAAAAAACTGAAGAAAGCCCAACCAGTTCAGTTACCGTATTGGACCCATGAAGTGCCCAGGGTGCTACAAAGATCAGGGAAAAGGGGTGGGCGCTTGATGGGACCAATTAATAGTAAAAATGACGTAAAACTATTGTATGCCTGGAAATTTTCGCTGCCGTTTAGTTTTCACCCTTTTTGCCTTGAGATAAGAGGGCAAATTTAAGATGAAGGCAAAATCTTCAAGCTAAATAATTGAAGCATAAACATCCATAACATCTATGTGACTACAGTAATTAGGGAATTTATAAGATGGAATATCATATTTGACCCGTTAAGTGCCAATGTTCCTATAAGTGACCCTCCCCCCTTTTTTACATACTATTGAGAATCGTATCTACCTGGTTGACAAGGAGATGTGGACCTGAAAAACTGTAAGTAACTGTTTACATCAATTTGACTATTTATTAGTTCCATTAAGAGCCCACCCCTTTTTCCTGATTTTTTTAGCACCCTGGGTGCTTAATGGGTCAAATATGGTAAATATTTCTGTCATAAAGGGGCGAAAATAAACATGGGCTAGTCTACCAAGTAAACAGTATCATGATGTCATAGTAGGAATGATGTCATGATTATTGTTTATATCCTAATACTTTTAACTCAACTTCCCCTGAAAAGCAATGGACTGTACTTAAAATCAATTATGTAGGTCAGTTCAAATGTGTCGTTATGGGTGAATGATTTAACTACGGTAAATAATCAAGATCTTATCATACCTGTTCCTTTTGATATTTCTTTGTTATGAATTATCCAGATTAGATAAATAAATCATTTAATAAAGCAGTTGTTGACTTTGATTAGATGACAACCCCAGGAAAGATGATATTCACGTCGGCCGTAGACCTTGGTGAATATTACTTCCCTGGGGTTGATAAAGTAAGGTGTCAATTAACCTCATCACATTTCACACTAATAAATAAATCATTTAATAAAGCAGTTGTTGACTTTGATTAGATGACAACCCCAGGAAAGATGATATTCACGTCGGCCGTAGACCTTGGTGAATATTACTTCCCTGGGGTTGATAAAGTAAGATGTCAATTAACCTCATCACATTTCGCACTAACACTGGCCGAGGTTGATTGTCTACTATGGTTACTATAAATACTATTGTTTTACTTTAGTTACATCAAAAACACAAGTAGATGAAAATGACGTCAAAATATTTACTATGGGTCAACCATGGGTTATGCCTTAGTTTCTGTAGTTCAAAGATGGTGGTAATTGAAAGAAACAAGTAATGCCACACTTATTTCTGTACTATTATTGATGTTATCTTGCATTTTGTTCAATTTGTTGTAAAAATGTCAAAATTTATGAACCACAAATACAGTTGAGCATCCTTAGATATTTTTTATTTATACAACATTTCATACTCCTCATCATCTTGCAACAATTCAAAATTTGTCAACAAACGTGGCGCCACCATTATTGTTTACTGCATTAGGAACTGGAGTGTGTTCAATCACTGTCATGCACAAAACTGTTTCCTGCATTGAGTTACCAGACTATAATTGCTGATCGAACTCGGCCACTGACTACTGTTAAGCTACCTCCCAGTTTATAGTTAAATACACAGAACATACAGTATATGAGTTATCATAGTGAATGTCTTACTTAAGCCACTACCCACCTACATGAAATATATCGTGAAAATACTAACATGACTAAGGATTAAAATATCTGCTGCAGGTTATTTGTCATCAGAACTACAACAAATTAGTTTTTTAAAGAAAAAAACATGAATGGCCAATGATATAATAAACAGTTCCTTCCTGTGACATAGACTCTCATACATACACGATAAACAAATGTTAGTTATCTGTAAATAAACATACAATAAATCACTTTTATCTCTGGAGACTTTAACTTACCGTAAATCTAGTTTTATTTGCAAGAATTTTATTTACTCATAATTTTTAGAGAGCTCTCAATCGTGAAAATAAAATTATCATGTTATGAAGTATGATAATGGTATGACAGGATGTCATTTTTAATAAATTAAAAATTTGTGTGTCGCGAAAAAATATTTGAATAAACACGAGATAATTTTCCACTCCATTCATCACCATTCTCGCAATAACACCACATTTTTTTCAGGAACGTTTTTTTTTGCTACACAAAATTCTCTTTATAGCACCAAATTCTTTATCACCATCCGCCACAATTTTGTAAGAATTAATGTTCTTGATATCTCGATATACGACCATGGGTGTTGGTGGATAATGAAGTGACAAATTGGCCATTGTAAATCACCATTATCCTAATATAAGTAACAAAAGGTGGCAGTATATTAACAAGAATTTACTGTACATGGTTGCCCTTAATGGGCCTCCTTTTAAATTGCAGCTACTGCAGCTGTGTATAACTCTGTAATACCAGTACTGTAAAACCAATTGGGAATTTTCAAGTTAGCCTGGCTTACAGTTATGATCCTGCATTTATTCGCGGCTTTTCGATTTTGTACCTCATATGTTCTTCCAGTTTTCATATTTACCTGCAACGTATATGGAAATATCCTTATGTTTGAGCGCATTAACTTTATTTTGTGTAAAGAAATCCAAGAGACTCTTAAAATATACCACAGTGGGTTATTTACTTGAATGCCAAATGATTGAAATGTAATAAACGTGGAAAAATATGCGGACAGACTGGGAATCAAACTCACGACCTTCCGAACAGAGGCAGGACACTTTTACCAATTGCACTAACGGGGTTATCTATAAAATACCGAAACCGGAAATAACTTTGAGGAACATTTTTTTTAGAATCACGTAACTGGCGATAATAAAAGCAGGTGACATGTATGACGGTAATCAGGGCTAACTCGAAAGTTCCCTATTTAAACTCATAGATTATTATTTTTTTTTTGCAACTTTCAAATCACAAAGTCATGTTTCAGGAATATGTCTAAAAAGGTGAGACCACAATAAAAAATCTCCAGAAAATAAAAGTGATTTTAGTACACAGAAAAAACAAACAAACAAAGACCAATCAACTCCAACAAAATTAAATGATACAATGGGTAGTTATAGTTTGAGGCCAAAGTTTTAAAAATCTGTTTGAAGTGACCAGAACAACCCGCATGAAAAGTCCTGGCCCAACATTCCTAACTCATCAACCCCTGGAAAACAATGAACTCTTCTGTAAATCAATGACTTAGACCTGTCCAAATGTCTCTTTAGGGGTGAATGAGTTATAGGTAGTTTTGCATGCTTATCATTTTTTCCTGTAAAAACCTTTAACATACATGTAAATATGAAAAAGAAAATTTAAATAAAAAATGTCATGCTGATTGGCTGAACTGGGGGACATCAAACAAATATATGTTTGACTCATCAACCCCTGAAAAACAATGAACTATTCAGTAAATCAATGACTTAGACCAGTCCAAATATGTCTATAGGGGTGTATGAGTTAATGATGGCCTTGGTTATAATCTAATGGATTTCTAAGTTATTGTAATACGCAATAAATCACCACACTAAAATAGTATACACGTTACTTATGTCATCATCTCACCTTCTGGAAATTACAAAACAACATGAAAAAGAATATACATTACAACTTTTACAAGAAATTAAAAGTTTTAATCCTGGTCAAAAATTTAACCTTATTTAAAAATTGGCATAAAAATAGACATTAAGAAAATCCACAAAACTAACATTCATTTGTTTATCTACCTGTATTTAATTGATTTTAATTTTTTGGCTAAAATGACAATCTTGATATTATAATGAGGCTTTAGCTGTGTTTTGGGTTTTTTTCTACTTAGAGTACAGCATGTACAGAAACAAACAAACAATAAGCACAGACGTAAAGATTCTTATATGTCTATAACTTTTGTAATATAAGGTAGGGCCAGTGTTATATGTATATACATAAAGTAATCTCTAATTAATGTTTTGCTAATGAATAACTGCCTCACAAAATCTATAGTACTAAAAGAATTTTCATGCCTGTGTATATATATTTTTTTGTTATTTACATCAATCTAAAATGTAGAAAAAAAAAGATTTTTTGGGGGGGGCACAGCTAATGTTCTTTTAAACTCAGCATATTAAGTTGTTCTATTTCAAGGTACAACTGTATTTATATTGTACAAATCAGGACCTTGAACTATACCTCATTTTACATTTCTTACCTTTTCAGATTTAACTACATTTTCTCCCAGCATCCTATTTCTGCCTCCATGACATGTGGCTACAAGATCCGCTACCCCACAACTTTCAAAAAATGTTATTGTTTGAGTACCTAGAATAATTATGAAAACAAAATTTCAAAAATGTGATCCACAACAGATTCAAGTATTATCTCTACCAGATAAATTTGTTGTCTTTTTTAGCACCTGGAATAGACAGATTTTAGGCAATACTGGAAAATATTATCCTAAACATGTAAACCACCAATAAGGAACACCATAACATGAGGTATCAGGGATTTTTTTCCTCTAAATTTATAGCCGATATTGGACTATATTCTCAATCACAAATCATTTTTTCCCCAATTTTTTGGGAAAAATTTGCAATCATGAACATAACTTCACATATTTTCATTATTTCACATTTTTATGCTGATATTTTTAATCATTGTTTTTCTTAAAAGTTGAAATAGGACAGCTTGACAATAATACAGATAAAAAGATAGTAAATAGCAAAATAAATGTAAGTATGCCTTTGTGACAGATGCAAAAAATTCCAAACTTTGAAAAATTATCAATTTCACGTCATAGATAGATAGATGGATAGATAGACAGATAGATAGATAGACAGACAGACAGACAGACAGACAGACAGACAGATAGATAAATAGATAGATAGATGCCTCAATAAAGAACATTACAGCATTTCTAATTGTAGACACATTAACACTTTACCTGGAACATACATCTCAGCAAATTTGACCATTTCCATTAAGCCAAGTCTTAGAACAGCTGCTTTTGTGTTGTCCCCACATTCTAGACCGTCAACTATACCAGCACCAATAGCAACAATATTCTGGAATTATACAAAAATTGATTGTCTTGAGCAACTGGGTTGTTACCACTGCTGCTAGACTATTTGTATAATGAGGTTATACATAAACCCACACTGATCACCAGTGAGGGACTATGTGACAGCATTGGGTCACAGAGGCCACTACTTATAGCTTACTTACTAGTTTACAAGCTCTACAAAATAACAGATCACTTACTGGTTTACCAGCTCTAAAAAATGACAGATCACTTACTTTCAGAGCTCCACACATTTCAAGAGTTCTTCTGTCTTTGACTATGGCAAGTCTGAAGTAAGGAGCTTCAAATAAATCTTTAAGTAAATGTCCTGTCTCCTCATCGTCACATCCTGTTTATAGAGAACTCAGAATATAAACACTAGGCAGCAACATTTCATTAATATTAATACTTAAAACATGTTTGTCAGACATTTTGAAATCAAAAAAATTACTGGTCAACCGGACCAGTGAATAAAGGAATTTCACTGGTCAAAGAAATATTTATTTACTGGTCTGTATATATACACAATTTAAAAGAAATGGAAAATTATTGGTCATTTGGACCAGTTATCAAATAGATTTCACTGGACTTTTGTAAAATTTACCAGTTTTTCTGGCTAGACCGGTGAATTTAAAAAATTCTGATTTTTTACATTTCTGTTATATTATCCTACATAGGAAACCACACACAAACAGTGAAAGAATATCAGCTAACAAAACACGTGTTAAACATGTTAAAATACACACAAACTGTGAGAGAATATCAGCTAACTAAACACATGTTAAACAATTCATCCAACAAACAGTGAGAGAATATCAGCTCACTAAACATATGCTAAACCACAAACAAAGTGATAGAATATCAGCTAACTAAACACATGTTAAACATGTTAAAATACACACAAACTGTGAGAGAATATCAGCTAACTAAACACGTGTTAAACAAGTTATCCAACAAACAGTGAGAGAATATCAGCTAACTAAACACATTAAACATGTTAAACCACATACAAACAGTGGTATAATATTGGCTAACTAAACACATGCTAAATCACACACAAACAGTGATAGAATATCAGCTAACTAAACACATGCTAAACATGTTAAACCACACACAAACAGTGATATATTATTGGCTAACTAAATACATGCTAAACCACACAAATAGTGAGAGAATATCAGCTAACTAAACACATGCTAAACCACAACAAACAGTGATACAATATCAGCTAACTAAAAACATGCTAAACCACACACAAACAGTGAGAGAATATCAGCTAACTAAACACATGCTAAACCACACACAAACAGTGAGAGAATATCAGCTAACTAAACACATGCTACACATGCTAAACCACACACAAACAGTGATAGAATTTCAGCCAAATGTGGGGAACTCTTGGTAGGGTCTCCATGGTAATTACAGCATGTCACTTTAGATAGAAGTATCTAACATGATAAAACAAATGTAAAATCTATAACATAAACTGAACTTATACATAGGGGATCACTGAACTGAGATATACCAAGATAACACTTAACTCGGTGAGATAACGATAAGTCTACAGTGTGCATGATGTATAACATAAACTGAACTTTTTATTAAATAGTAGGTCACTTAACTCAGTATTATTATACAGCAAGATGAATCACAAGACTTTACTCACCTATTCACAGAGCTGAATAGATGATCATAAGACTTTACTTACCTACACACACATAGCTTACTAGATGAATCAGAAGAATTTACTTTGCTATAAACAAATAGGTGACTAAATGAATCAATTCAGCTTACCGATACTTGATTCACAGAACTGTTCCTGAGCCACCTCTGTAGCAAGATTAGCACCACTTATAGCAGAACAGGGTATACCCAGTGATTTACTGATAACATCTGATATAAATATTACACCACTCTCCGTTATAGACACACCCTAAAAAAAGAAATAACAAATTGAATGCCGGCCACTTCACACATAGAAGCTATGGATTTGTTTCAGAGGGAGTGCTCTATTTTGATAAAGGTCACTATTTTAATTACTTCAATCATCTGATAATTGGTAAATCAATTGAGAGGAATAAGGCAAAAGTACCTGAATTTTAAGCATTCTGCAATCATTACAACTCTTAACATAGTTACAGCCTCAGGGCTTGTAACTCCACAGCCAGGTGCTTTGATAAAGACAATATGATACTGGAACTTGTCAAAAAAATTATTCCAGATCATTCTAGAAGATGAATTAAAGCTGACACAAAAGAAAAAAAAAAATATTATTCAAAAAATATTTGTGTCCTGCCCTGCATGAACCTAGCCAAATTTCAAACTAAAAAAAAAACTTGTCAGTCCTGCCCTGCATGCACCTAGCCAAATTTCAAACTAAAAAAAAAACTGTGCTATAAACCTGATTAAAAGTTTTTTTCCAGAATGAATACATGTTTTAAAGAGAAAACTTCTTTTAACTTGCCAGTTTTCATGCAGAAGGTCGGTGGTCTTTACCCGGGTAACGGGGTTTCTCCTCCACCTATAAAAACTGGACGCCATCATATGACTGAAAGATTGTTGAGTATGGCGTAAAACAAAATTAAATCAAATCAAATCTTTTAACTTGTAATGTCAGCTTTGAAGTGTTATTTTTCTTAGTGTGTCTCATGTATTTAAAGACTGTTTCAAAGTATTTTTTTTTATTATTATTTGGAGACAATATTCAAACATCATACACTAGAAACTCAGTGTCACCACAAACATCGAAATTTCAAAAATATCTCGCTTGCCAGTCCACACCTGCGTAGGAGTATAAAATCTCCCGCATACGGATATTTTAATCCCGCAATGACCCGCAGGTAAAAGTTGGAACCGGGCAATAAGATTTCAATTGTCCTTTGCCCGGCCATGCAAGTAAAAATGTCAGTAGAAGTAAAACCATTTGTCATTTCAAAAAGCTAAAGTTTCAAAAGTGATCCATTTCCTTCAATTTGTAGTTAAAAATGAATTTCTAAAAACAAATATAAACTAAAATAATTATCTTATTGACAATTCAACATGTTACATCTTTACCTTATGACCAAAAATGTCATAAATCCCATCATGTGTTGGCTGCTGTTGCTTGCAATTTATGGAGGAAGTGGAAGTTGGGTGTTAAATGAAAGAACCAATACCGAATGGAACTGAATTTCAGGATGTGTTAAAGATGATACATGTCACACTATACAGTTTATAAAAGTATTATAATCTTAAATTAAATGTAGGTGAATGATAAAAGTAAATTTTAATTACTGTAAATAAAAGATTTAATGAAATACCGGTACATAAAAAAAACAAAATCAAAATATGGCATGTTATGAGTATATATTGTCCAGACTCTGGAGTACTGAAAACACTTTGTCTACAATATAAAAATGAACAGAAGAAATAAAGTATATCTATTAACTCTCATTAGCATTTTGTAATGTATGTATTGTATCATATGTATCATATATTTAGGCTGAAAATGTTATCCGCACCAAATCTCCCTCACTGAAGGTTTAAGAGGTTGGCAGGTTATTATTTTACATCATTCACAAATAAATTTTTACATCAAACTTATGATTTTCCAGTAAAAAATTAATAAACATGTTGAGTACCGTACTCCAAATTTGAGTAAGTACTTAAGCAATTTTGTAATATTTCTGAAGTTTTCTTCATTATGTTCAAATGAGTAATCATTTTTATTATTATTTAAACTTGTATGCTGTAAGTATACAAATGTGTCCAGTTGGGACATAAATCTTGCATGTTTTCATATTAAAATCATGAAAAGTTAGTTGAGCTTGATTACTGAGTAAATTTTGTGACTTCGGGTCCTAGTACATGTATATGGGAACAGAACATCAAACTTCCTCAAGAAAATTTGAAATCTTTGCAACATAATCATTTTAGTATTCAGAACTTGTGGGTTAAACTTATGTACAGCTGTTACCAGCTGTAAGTAAAACGGAAAAAATATGGTCATATGACACATACAGTTTTTATGAGGTTGAAAAAATAAAAATGAGATAATGTGCACATGAAAGAGATGCAAGACTTTGCCTCACTGACATGTGGCAGCTCTTGACCAATCACTGACTGTTTAAATTATGAGGTATGCTATTAACAACAATCTGTTATTGACAATGCCAATTGTCATATCAATTACTATACACCTGGAAATGCTCGCTCCTGTTTATTTTTCGCCATTTTCACCTTTAGGTGAAAACCAAATTTAAAATGAAAGCAAAATTTACAGGTTAAGTGATTGAGGTATGGACATATACCGTATGTCATCCATGAGAGTATGTGGATGTTGGGAAAACTTAAGACGAATGAACATGTTTTCCGTCATAAAAGGGCAAAAATAACCAGGCGCAAAATCTGCAGGTGTACGATATTGATTTACAAAAACAATTTACCTTAATGAGTGACACGGCAATAGCAGATTTCTTAATGGTATCTTTTATATTATCGCATATTCCTTTGACAAACTGATGAGGTAAGACAAATATAAGTATATCTGCATCCTTTGTTGCTGCAATCATATCAGGTGATGCTATCTGAAATAGACATTACAGAATTGTGATGTGACAAGGCAATACTGTAGAGTACCAGTCTTGTTTTGATATGGCAGAGAAGAGCACAAGTCTACTCACAATATCAGTATGCCAGAACTATAGTACCGGAATATTGCTGCTAGCAGTGACATTTTGGCAATTCTGGCTCTAAAACTATGTATATCTGACCAATGAATTACAAGCTGCTGAATTCATATCTGACCACATGATGCCAAGACTGACCACTAAGTTTAAAAGTTGTAACAGTGTTGAAGAAGTATGAATATAAGTGATAAGTTTCATTTGGTGGAAATGGAATGTATATATTATCCATTGATGCAGTAAAAGTTTTATTTTGTCAATCTGTGATTACAAAGAAAACAGGTGAGCAAATACATGTAGTAATAATCCAATGTTTTGAATAATGCTGTTAAGATCAAATGCTTGGAAGAGCTATTTGCAAGTAGTTCATATACTTAAGTCCCATACATGTAGAAATCAATGGATATTTCTTGTTGGTAATGGTAAATTTATTAATGCTAACATTTTAGTACAATATAAATATGCATGTTTCTACATTAATATAAGACATATCTCTTTGTCAATATGTAAATTAACATCAAAATATTTGCTTCACAAGTTCATCTAACTGTAACCTGTATAATGTGTTAAATCAACAGAAAAGGGCTGCAAAACAGTGCCAGAAAACTTATTTGCATCTGAAAAACGATATTGCCACAATGTTGCGGCACTATGTTATTATGTTGCCACAATATTGCAGAACTTTTTCAGCACTATAGCGGCTACATTGCTTCATGCCTCATATTTTGGTAAGGGAACAAAATTGTGATAGATTATACAAACTTCTTACAACATTTTCTGGGATTTTTATGCCAGGTAAATATTTGACATTTTCATGCTCTGTGTTAAAAATCTCAGTCAGTTTTCTGCCATTCACCATCTCTTCATACATATACATAATAATAGTTGTGTCAAACTCTTCACTTCGATTTTGTACATTTCGACCCAAGATTTTCGCAATAGCTGATCCCCTGAAAAAGTCATGAAAATAAAATATGTACATTGAATAGAGAAAAATATTAGTACAATTGTATTACAATGATAATGTTTTCTATGTTTAATCACAAACATATTGAAAAAAAAAATGAATTAACATACAGTAATTTCAACTACAGAATGAAATAACTGAAGTGAATCCTAAGATGTCATGCAAATAAACAAGGTATAAACATACCATAGATAACTAAATACATGTTTATCATTAGATGGACTGAAAAATTGAAAAATTGGGTACATGTAATACATACAACATTGTCCACACCTGTAAAAGTATGTTATAGTTTGTTTTTCATGGCATTGAAGAGTGGTCAGTGTGAATGTTTGATGCTTTTCTTTTCTCTATAAATACTGATACCCAAATTTTTCTATTAACACCATGTTTTACTTAAATGGTTTTTAAGAATTATTTTTTTTTATTTCTTTGAAAATCCAAACTGGGGATTTTTGATTTTTATTTGATGGCATAAAAAAATATAATCACAATACTACAACCTACGACTTTGTGATTTGTTTTAAGTAAAGTGGAAACCCCGGCACAAATATAATCAACGTAATTAGGAAAACCAGGTGTTCACTGGTATTTTCAACTCATATTGAAAATAAAATCTTTTAAAATTATATAGATGTTCCTGAACTGAAATGACAATCATCAAATGTCATAACTCTCTGCACATAAATTTATCCATAGACTGAATTGATAGTTTAATCTACATTGCCTAACATATTACTGAAAAAGGAAAATGTGCCCCAACAAGGTTTAATTTGCCAAAGGTGCGGTAAATTCAATCCTATTTATAGATACCACATTCTAATAGCCCTCAATTCATCTCCGATGTGTTTAATAAGTCTATGTAACCGTTAATTAGAGCTGAACAGTTTTATCATGATTTTAGTTTTTGTATAATTTTTTCTTTTCAGAGAAATTACTATATATGTTGACAATTTGATCACTTGTTCAAATGAAAACTTGCATATATGTATTTTGTGTAAATGTTTTAGTATTGAATTTAGTCTATAAGATTACCATCTGAAGATATTTTTCCTGATAAATATTGCGACAGTATCTCCACACTGTATATTAGTCATCATCTAACATACACTGCACATTTTCTCTTGTTGAACAGCAGTTCTAGTGTGTATAAGAAGATTCAGAGTATGCCAATTAAGCATTTAGTGTGCTTGATTTTGTACTTGTTCAGTTTTTGAATTTTTTTTGATTACAAATCATTTCAGTGAGTTTTTCATCTGTACAAGTCATATTGTTCATAGAATTTCCTCAGTTTAAGTGTTACATAAATGATTTGGAGAACGTTAGGAAGACACTAAACAAATGCGATGTGTAAAAAGAATATACGGTCGTGATGTATGGTTTCTGTTCTTTTGTAGGAGTTTCTTCACTCACCTGACTCAAAACCCTGAATCTGACATCAAGTATAATATACAAAGAAGCGACAAGCAACATAGCTCTTCCCTAAAAGTAAACTTGTTGCAATACTTAGGAAGAGGGAATAATCAGGGCAACAGCCTGAAACTAACCAGGTAGCTAAAATGAATGCTAATTGTTTAGAAATTCACAATCTCAAAATTTTCAGATGGATCCACCCCAGAAAGCTGATGTAAGTTACCCAGAGTGGAGGTAAGCCTATGACAAAAGTAGTAGTCAGTGGCTATAAGAAGATCCCTTAGTTGTAATTTGATTGAAAATTTTAGTGAAATCAGGTAAGCAAATGGCATGATTATGCAAGAATTTTTCAAAGAAACCAGGTGAAAATGTCAGAGGCTTGAATTTTATTGCAACAGATGAAAATGAAATAAAAATGATTTACTGTTAAACTTTCATGTGAGAAACAACAGAGATACCATTTGTATGCTGAGAGAAATTAGACAGGTTTTGAATTCACAGTAGTCATACATCTGTCAGATAACATAAGAAACACAGTACAGTATGTCAACAAATGACAGACTAAAATATAGAAAATGAATGTCACTTGAACAAAAATTTGAGTCAAAATTTTCAGAGTTGGATTTAATTGATGAAAAATTTAATGCAATGATGGACAAACTCAGTTTTTTGGTGATATCAGAAATGTAAACGGAAGATAAACTAGAATAAACCATCCATAGAAAATTATCAAGGAAGTTGAAATGAAATGCTAATGGTCCACCTACCGTCATTGATTTTTTGAAAATTTAATTGATTTTAATTGAAAATCAAATTTCAATGCCCTTATAGTTTGGTATTTAACATTTACATAAGAAATTTGTAATTTGCTCTATTTCTCTATGTGTGCATTTTATGTAAAAAGTCAGTTTGTTATCTGTTACTCTCATGAAATTTGTCTTGCACAAAAATTTAGTCGATGTGCAGGAACTTTTAGGTCTGTCTTTGACTCTGACACTCCTAAACATACACATGCAAAATAAATGGTAAACTATAATCTGCATATCAACACTGGCGGATGCTTTTTATAGTAGCTGTCTCCTGAATCTGTCCATTTGCACTTCTTACTTTTTGAAGCAGATTTTTACAAAGTTTAAGTGGTTTAAACTATCTGTAATAGTTTTTATGGGCGTAATTCTTTCACAGAATTAGGTCCACCCAGCTGACAGGGATCCGTCTCTAGAAAACATATTAAGTGACCTTAGACTTAAAAAGTTCATGTGAGTTTTAGGTGATCTCTTAAAAACTATATTACAGGTCCAAAACTTTTTGAAAAAATCAAAATATCATCTAGAAATTAAAATGTATCCCCCATGCAATCAATCTTTGGGTGGCCGGAGCATTCGTTAGTGAACAAAAAAGCCTAAATTACCTACTGAAAATGCAGTTTATAAACAGGTCTAGTTTAGAAAAAATACTGTGCACAAGATTGTCATATAGAGGTAACATGTGGAGTCGCTTCTATAGCAAACTTCCATCAGATTTTTACTGTAATATGGACTGTTCTTGGATAAAATCATAAATTTTTCATAAAAAATAACTTTTAAGGTCCATGGAATTAGAAGAGAAAATATGTTTTCCAGATCAAAAACAAAATTTTCTTTTAACACCAATATCATCTGGTACTTAGATTGATGACTACAACAAATATGAAAATAATGAGGTATACAAATTTTCAAGGTATGTTTAAACCTTAGGCCAATGCATTAAATCATTCTTGTAATGATTCCTGTACATGTCTACTTATATTTTGATCACAACTGACTCATATGGGGGAAAATTGCTTTGTTCAGATTTGAAAATTCCCTTAGTTATCTTAAAAGGCAATTTTTCTAAAATTTGCAAACAGGGTAATTTGTTGTTAAATCATATCTGGTACAATCAACCACTTAAATCCTGAAATCATCACATTCAGTATAACCTATATAGTTGAGATAGCAATGGACAACTTAAATAAAATCCAATTTGTGTTCTATGTACTGAGCAGATTCACACATAGTTGTGACCATAATGAAAAAATTTCGAAAAAAACATTACCCTCATTTGAAAAACCAATAGCTTCCACCAGCCTTTCAAAATCGGGTAAGAGCTAGAATTTCAGCCTTTAACAGATCATCTATCACACAGGAGATGATTATTGAGGAACTCTCAGTTAAATTTGCTATAGTATCCAAGGGGAGCAACTGTAGAAATGAAGATGGTAAAGTACAGAAATTATTGAGATTTTGTAGATTTGGAATCCTGTATAGAATGCAACTTCAGTTGGTAATTCAGAGCACTTCAAAGAGATAAAAATATGGGTCACACATATGGTTAGCAAGACAGCGTTTCTTTTGGCCAGACCGCTGTAAATAACTTCAGCAGAATTGTATACATTTTTACTTTGTATTTAATAGGGGAGGATCACAAACTGACCATTATTTCATTGTACTCATTTTTTCTGTTTCCAAATGCACATAAAAAAGCCATGTCAGTTAAAAAGACAATTCACCCAATGGGGAATGGTGCTTTAACCAAACTTTATTGTAGCCACCATCTCGCCTAACAGGCCTAGAAAAGTAAAGCATGATATACATTTTTAGCTGAGCTAGGGAAGAATTCAAAGAAACTTAAGCATATAGTAGCAGCTACATATCAAGAAAGAAAGGAATGAAGAACAAAGAGATGAGGGAAAAAAACAAACTGAAGTAATGAGTTTTAGTTAGAAAAGTTGGTTTTCAGGGAAAAACAGTCAGACAAATAACAAGAAGCCTATTTGGTTATTAGTATATTGTAAAAGTTTCTGACGGTGTTTTATATTGTATCCCTGTACCTAATTACTCAATGTTTGTTTTATTACTATTATCACAGATTCACTGTACAACAGAATCATTCAATTGAAGTTATGTCCTAAAATGCAAGGCCACCTTCTGTTCACAATAATAACGATGAAAATTACAGATCTACACCAGTAAGATGAGATCGGCTGTGTGTTGGAAACTCTTGTTTAAATTCTTATTTCAGAAATTGTTTTATGAATTCTTTGTATTTCATATTGTTATGCACAGAATTCTCCAATAGCCTTCCCTTATATTATCCCTGATTAAAATGTTCGTGTAAAGAATGACGTGACCTCCGTGTTTAAAAACATTGTCAGCTAAACTATAAAATATAATTTGTAAATACATATAGACTTTCATCAATGATGTTGATTACGGACAGAATTTCACCAGGTTGTATTTCATACATGTGATATCACTGTAATTATGCTGTCATTGTCTAATCTTTTGTTCTGTAAACTTTTGTATAAAGTATGTTATAGTAATGTTTTTCTGGGTGATAGTTGAAGAGTGTCACTAAATTTATCGCATGTTTTCTTTTCTCTATAAATACTGACTATTAACAACATCATAAGCTTTACACTGACGAATTTGCCACAGAGACTATTTGAATGAAATTTATTGAAGATGTATTAGCACAATACTACAACCTACGCATGGAAACTACAACAACATTTTGATGATTTGTTTGAAAATTGTAGTAAAATCCAAACCGTTTTTGTTTATCTAGGGGAATGGGTCTGTATGAAAAGGACCTTTCTGCAATTCATGATCATAGAACTTTCATGATTGAGATTAGCATCATGATATGCAAATTTGGCTAATACCATCACGATAAAATTGCGATATTCCACAGAATTAGATCATCAGTTTTCTTGCTAACTATGCCAATTAAGCAGTGTTTGTTTGTTTTTTATTTCATAACAAATATCCCCTCAGTAAGACAGACACATAATGGATGTAAAAAGAATATACATGTATTTGAGGAGTTTCAAAACAGTCGACATCAACAAAGAAGCGACAGCAATAGCTCTTCTGTTCTTCAAACACGCGAGCTAAAAATGATTAATTGTTGGAATTCACATCTCAAATAGAATTTAAAGTCAATAAATTTATTAAAAATAATCAGGTAAGCAAATGGCCAAATTTCAGATTGCAACGATGAGAAATGCTGTTAAACAACAGAGATGCTGGAAATTTTTGAATTGTGTCAGACATTCAGTCTGACAGACTAAAATATACTGTCAATCTGAATTAATTCTTGTCAGTCCTAAAAGAATAAATCCATGAAAATTGGATTTATGAATTATGGTCCATACCCATTTTTATGATTTTACATGTTTTATAAACCAAAAATTTTATGTAAAAATTCAAATCTTGCTCACATCGATCATGAACTTTCTGTCTTTCTGAAATCACACACACATGCGTTAGGCAAATTTTGCAAATTTTCTTTAAGTGAAAGTATATTGGGGCCAAAGGGCAAGGTGATCCTTATATACAGTTTCAAGGGACTTGAAAAAACTGGCCTTTATAAACAGGTAAGTGGTGAAACTTTTTTGGTAAAAGATCAAAAACAAAAATTCTTTTTTACTACTTAGATTGATGTACAATACATTTCACAGATTCTTAAATTCCAACATACTGACTTGTTTGGCAATTTTCTTTTGGACTCCTTAATTTCACAAATATATAGGAATATAAAAATGTTTATGTCTGAGGGAATAATGAAAAAAAAAAACATGACTAGCTTCCCTTTAAAATCGGGACAGAATTTCAGCCTATCATCATCACCATGATTACTCTCAGTAAAATAGTATCAGTTGTGAAAAGGATATGACCAAATAGTATACATTTTTGTCACAACTTTATTATACTATTTTTTCTGTTAAATGCACACCCAGTCGGGTCTTTAGTATCTTAAGGATATTTTTAAGCTCTGTCAAGCCCAGTACTTTTTTAATAATTGGTTGTATAGTTACTATAATCTTGGACATCATTCAATTGTTGCAATTGATGAACTACAGTGTGGCTGTGGCTGTTGCAATTTTGCTATATAAATGACTTTCATCAACATACGGACAGAATTTCAGGTTCCTGTGATTCAGAGGATTGTAAATTTTGACTTTACTTTTAAGTTTATGATGATGTATAGCAGCATACTTTAAGACGACTTAGTAAATGTTATCAGGGGCTGAAAAGTTTCTTTCACTAGTTTCATTGCTTGATATTTTTTGTTCAGTTCGGGTCCGGTCCTCTAGGGTCCAATAACAATAAATCTAAGTCAGGGTAATAAAGTGGGAGCATAAAATTATATAAACCAAAAAATGCCAAAATCATATGATGCAATAACAATTTAACTTTACAAAGAAACAAATTAAGTTTAGATATACAGATTCACTTGTTAGGTCCTCGGACCTACACATTAAGAAAACGACAGAGTCCGAAAGTAAAATATGTAGGTCCCGGACCTCGGACTTAAGGAATTTTCAGCCCCTGGTTTCTTTTTTTACTTCAGCAAGGATGATTTCTTATATAGTTCGGCTTAGACTAGTTAATAAAGAAAATGGATGAATAAGAAATAAAGATACAGTATCATTTTCTTTTTTTACAGCAAGGGATTTAGGCTTTATAAACAAGTGAAATTTCATTAAAAAAACAAAAGTGATTTGCAAAAGATGTGCTTGACATTCGGATCGCCATTTGCCACCAAACTAACTGTTGGACATGGCCTGATTTTCATCTGAATTGCCTGTTGGACCAACAGTTTTCAGCATCTCTGAAACAAACTGATGTGTTGAGGTGAAAATGTCACCACATCTTGTTATGAAGAACAAATGTAGGAGGACTTTTGTCCTTGATTTAAAAAAAAAAAACAACCTTAAAATTGTGGCAGAATTTCAGCCAACAGCTCATATTTCTTTTACAGATTAACTCTTCACTTTCAACAGAGGGCAAAGTCCTCATATATGTAGAGAAGGTCACTTTTTTATTATATACAGGTGCCCTAACATGAAAACTGGCAGTATAATTTTGCTCACATCAAGAATTAGTATGAAGTGTACACAAAACAAAATATTTGATGTCATAACTAAACTAGCTGTGACATGCTTGTGAGATCAGAGAGACTACCAAAGAATTTTTTCCTCAGCTTCTTTGCTTTCAAAGCATTGCCATTTCCCATTATACTTTTATTTAAATTAATGGAACATAATCATGTTAAAAACAAAATTAAAAACTACTGAAGAATGCTTTCATCCTCTCTGTAGGTATCATTGCTATTACCTATGAATGATGTATTTTTTATTTATGTTTGATCAAATTTTAATTCCTCCTATGAAAGTATCCAAGTATGGGCTTATCCACTAATACATACAGAGCTTTTTTTCACCATTTTGGGGAACATTGGCCATGGTGCGTGCTTGAATAGGGAATTCCACACCATGGCTCAAAATTGGGATTTTTCGCATATGCCTCTAGTCCTATTATATAGGACCTAGGGTAGCAATATTTACATTTTCTCTTATATTTCCTATTTTTGTTTCATTTATTTTGCTACTTGCTATGTTTTATTATTAAGCTGCAGTATTTCAACTTTCAATAATAAATAGTGAAATATCAGCATATAAAAATAAGACATAATGAAAAGATGTTATGTTATGTTATGTTCATGATTGGGAATTTTTGCCAAAAAAAAATGATGTGCAATTGGGAATGCAGCCCAATATCAACTAGAAATTTGGGAGGGAAAAAGTCCTGACATAAATGAAATAGCGATACAACATAGGGCCTATGCCCAAAAATGTAAACAAATTTGGCCTTGAAGCATATGACCTTATCTTCATCATCAATGATCAAGGTCAAGTGAATTGCACATCATACCGGCCATAGAGGTCTAACGTTTTATCAATGTAAAGGATATATGAGGCTTTCTGTACGTAGGTCACTAAAACACGGGTTTTTTTTATTGGCATACGAACAGAAAGCTTCACATATATCGTTTACATTGATAAAACGGCAGACTCTTGTGACTGTCATACCGGTCTTGATCAAGCTCAGACTAAGTTGGTTATTAACGCAAAAGCCAACTTCGGATAATTAGTGCAATGAGATTGCCGCATATCGACCGTAATGAATTTAGATATGAACCACGAAGAAGACTATGACATCAATAAAAATTACCAGTTCCCTGATCCAACAATGCAAACCGACTTCTTCCCCATTTTGTTGCTGTCTGCTAGTTTTACTCAGTGTCAGGTAGATGCTTTACGATCGCTTTCATTAACAGCATGACGTTGTACTTCAATCAAGTATGATCAAATCTGTAAGCTATCACATGAATGAATATATGCGATGCAAGGAATAGAGAGCGTTCGACAAAGAATATTTATTGAATGATTATTTTCATTCATTAAGTGATGATTTATATGTTTATTATTTCTGATAGTGTGTGTGTGTGTGTGTGGTGTTTGAAATATTGTGAATTCAGTTATCACACGAAAAGTAAGACGGAAACTGGCGCAATGATGTCACACACACTTGCAGTGGTTCTTTTAACAATGGGAAATTGGTTCTTTTTACCATGGGGAATATTTATTCTACTGTTACCAAAAATTGAAGGCTGCTCATGATATTGGTATACCTAATTTACAAAATAGTGGCACGGGAAAAAAAAGAAAAACAAGTTAAATATGGTGATTTGTATATTTACCATAAATATAAGTGCAGTAGTGTAAATTATATCTACTTTGTAAAAATTCATATTATTTTTATTATACTTACCCTGTATTGTAATTTGTTTACAGTGTCTATTTATAGTTACAGAAATCCTTGTGTACTGTTTTGTTTACAATATACTTTATAAATAGAAGCCTAATGACATCACAGGTTTATAGGTAAACATGGGTAAAGGTGTTCAAAGCAACTTTTTCTTTTGGTTATTTATTTTCCCTCTCTTTTCTTGTATTGAATCATTGCATTCTCTCACTTACTTCTGAACAAGAAAGACATGCTTTTTTCAAGGACTGATTGATTGTGAGTACTTTTGTATATTTTTATGTATTTCAAATTAAGATTATATTTTGTTGTATTACTCTACATGTATATTTTAAGGTATTTTGTATTTCAAATATAATATTGTAAAACCAAAGTAAAGTAATATTTTGTAATATACAGTGATAAATTACCCTAAGTGAAAATCTACTTGATTTTATCATAAGTTACATTGTAAATTGACCATATACTTGAATCAATAAGATCCTATAGCAATTTCATAATTATTACCTGTAAATAGTAGAAATCAAATTATAGCTAAGGTTTGTTATTTATACAGATAACTATAACAGCTACACAAGTATATTATATGACAGAATGCCACAAGTGTGTCTTGTTACACACACAGGTAAATACATTTTTGTGTATTATATTTTTCATTGAAATAATAATATATGTTCAATGTTCTCAATTATATAAGTAAATATATTCTATTGTTAAGAATTAATACAAGAAATTAATGCTTGTTGTAAATAAGAAATGATTGTTTAAATACTTAAATCCTTTTGTGTCAAAAGTGTAATATGGGAGATAACTCCGTATCTGTTATTATTCAATATATTTCGTTTCGGACCTTTTGAGAAACGGATAAAATCAACCAAGAAGCAGATTCCAAGGAAAATCCCACGATATAGGAAAGCCAACTGTGACACCATAAAAGAGGAAGTGAAAGAGACCCACAGGTTGATCAAGGACAGAGCGAGCGAGGGAGGGAAAGTTGAGGACCTCTGGACCCTCTTTAAGTCAAATATTGACCGTAGTATATCAGCTCATGTGACACACAAGAGTGCTAAACACAATGGTAGCCTCCCCTGGCTTACTCCACATTTACGTCGACTGATACACCGCAGAGACAGATTATTCAAATGTAAAAAGAAATCGGCAGATGCAAATCTAACATCCAGATTTAAGGATTTAACGACTAGTCCAGAGAGAGTTAAGACGGGCATACTGGAGGTACATAGAGACCATGGTAACTCCAGCTGTAAATGATACGCAACACAGTGGTATGAAACGTTCCTGGATTTACATAAGGCACAAAAGGACCGACAGCAACGACATTGCACTGCTCAGACATTATCGTATTCTCAACACGAACCCCATAGACCAAGCCAACATACTCAACAAGCAGTTCCAGTCTGCATTCTCTACCAAAGACACCTACAGTGCAGACGAATTCAGAAGTGGATGCAATATGACAAACACTTACCACATTTCTGAAGAACTACACATTACAGAGAATGGAGTACTGAAACTACTACAAAGGATAAATCCAAATAAAGCTGCAGGTCCAGATAACAACAGAGCCAAAGTACTAAAATAACTGTCACAGGAACTAATTCTTACCATCATCTTCAATATATCATTAGACACAGGTGGTTTTCCATCTGATTGGTGATCTGCCAGTGTGAGCCCTGTATATAAAAAGGGAGAGCGATACAAAGCTGAGACTATAGACCTATCTCACTGACCTGTATCTGCTGCAAAGTCATGGAACATATTATAACTAGCCACCTACTGACCCATGCCACAACGCCACAACATTATATATCCATTACAACACGGATTTCGTAGAAGAAGATCTTGCGAAACACAAGTTGTAGAATTAGTGGATGATATCACACTTAACATGAGTGATGGAAAACAGACAGATGTGTATTGATAATGGACTTCTCCAAAGCCTTTGACAATGTGTGTATAGTAATTTAATTCATAAGCTGGATCACTATGGCATCCGAGGGAAGGTCAACCGATGGATAGAGAATGTCTTGCTAGATAGGTCCAAATTAATAGTTGTGGACAGTGAACGCTCTTCATACATAGAGGTTGAATCTGGTGTTCCCAGGGAAGTGTATTCTTGCTCTACGTAAATGACAGGAGGAATCAAGTCAACTGTCCGGCTATCTGTAGATGGCACAATAGCATATCTTACTATCTCTTCAGAAAAAGATGCGTCAGACCTACAAAAAGACATAGACCACCTTGCACAATGGAAAACCACCTGGAAGATGTCCTTTCACCCAGAGAAATGTAACATACTTTCAATTTGCAGGAAGACCATTACATCATCCTACACACTACATTGACAAACCTTAACATCAGTACCCAGCGCTAAATATCTTGGAGGCTCTTTTACAACAGAACTAAGATGGAATGAGCACGTAAACAACATCTGTAACCAGGCCATTAGAACCTCTTGACACCTGAAACACAATGTAAACATCAGTGCAACTTCAGTGAAGGAAAATACCTACAAGACACTGGTTAGACCTTTAGTCGAATATGCCAGTCCAGTCTGGGATCCATACAACCAGAAAGATATACGTCGTCTTGAAATGGTCCAAAGACGTGGCACGAGATATGTTACTAACAGGCATGGAAACTACTCAGGTGTAGATGACCTACTACAACACCTAGAATGGAAATCACTGGGAAGAAGAAGGAAAGAGGTCTGTATTTCACTATTCTATAAGATCGTAAATGATAAGGTTGCCATCACCAAGGAGGGCCGTCTCATTAGACCAAGACGATTGACTAGGTATATGCATCAGATGGGCTGTCACGTTCCATCAACAAAGAGTGACAATCGTAAGCAGTCGTTCTTCCCACATACCATCTGGGACTGGAACGCTCTCCCTCCGGGAATTGTGTCTGCGTCGTCACTTGAGGTTTTCACAGCCTCGATGGCAAAACTCAAACATTAAATCGTGATACCTTGTTTTTAAACAGTTTTTAATCTTACATGCGCACCCGATTTCATGGAGGAATAATCAACTCGTTGATGATGGCCATTATCAGAAAGAAGCATCCGGATACCCGTACTACTAATATCAACTGGAGACGTTAAACGTTTTGGAGAATTATTCTGGACAAATATTTCCCAGAAATACTATTGTTCTAAATATTTGATGTCACAACTAAACTTCCAACATTTTGCAGGAAAGGTGATGCCCTTGTGAGAACAGATAGACTCCGAAAGAATGCTTTTTTTCGGCCGCATTTTTAAACATGAGCTGCATTTGCGCGCTTTCAAAGCATTGCCGTAATTCATATTTTTATTTTATTTTAATCAGTGGAACATTTACGTGTTAAAAACAACATGTAAAACTACTGATGAATGCTTTCGCCGTCTCCATAGATATGGATATTATTAACAGTACCAAAGTTATAATTTTACGATGGAGTCCAAAACAAATGCTTGAAATCGTTTCTGCCAATCAGGCTTCATCAGTTGAGCTGGAATTAAATATAGATACATTTCCAAAAGAAAAAGTGGTATCATACAAGGCCAAATTAAAATTCTAAATGTGCTGTCAAACCCGTTGAAGAGTGACCACTGTAATCAAAGTACCTATACGAGTTGATGGCAATCGTAAGTTTTAATGAGGTATAACACACTCAGTATACCGAATACTTTTTAATTCGGTAAAATTGGGTTTAAAAAAAGTAACTAAAATCGGATCAGACATTTGGCCTGACGTGAGTACTAATGGCTTATTTATTATGCAACCAACTACATAGATCAGCAATATAATTATAAAATCTTGTGCTTATAAACATCGTTTCATCGATATTAAATTTATATGCGACAGGGTATTATTATACTATAATTCCTATCAGTAGCCTTAAATCTCTAGGTCAATACGTGTACGTGTAAAATATTTTCCCACCTTCAAAGACTCAACAGTTAAGGTCACGTGAATGAGGAATGACGCAACTTCTATGTCCATCTGGCCCATACACAGTAAGGGAAACTTGACCAAAACTCATGTGCAAGAATTGTTCACAGTCATGTCTATCACTTTTAATGTCAATTCTATCACAAGAGTATAATGGTAAAAAATAATTGAAAAGTAACATTCTAAAGCAAGTTTATAATATCTTAAAATTCATAAAGGACGCCGAACTGACCGTTAATAGCATATATTTCAACAAGTCTTATAGACCTATATTTTTCAGCGAATTGTTTCTATATTTTCTTCATTTTAAAAAGCAAAAATGTACGAATAAAAGTGTGATTTGGAAATTTCAATCGTGAAGTTGAGTTTATGTTGCTGAAATGCACATACATGTGTAATTTTGGGTGAATATAATGTGTTATTAACACCACACTGCATAATATGCTTTGACTTGTTCCCAATAAACAATTTAGCATAACATAACTGCGTTGATGTTCCATCAACTCGTAAAAATGGATATCTTAGCTTTTTTGTTTAGAATTATAGAAGTCAAATGGTGGTTTCTGGGCGAAATAATTACTTCAGTATAAAATAACTGGCTGGTATCGAAATAATCTATGTCTTATTATCTATATGACCAGAGGCATATATAACACACCTTTACACACTTGTACACAAAATTAATGCTTAGTGAAATGTTGCCGGGGTAATTGATCATATTGATATATAATTGTCATAGGCGTTGGAAGCAAATTGAAAGTGTGGGGGCTAAACCGACTTAAAACACACACACACGCCAGAAACGTCTGGGGGCTAAGCCCCAATTTTCAACACCTATGTCTATCTTTGCAAAAAAAGTGGGGTTACCCCCCCCCCCCCCGGTTCCGACGCCTATGATTGTAATAACAGAGTTGGCTGATATATCATTTCTGAAGATCTAGCGGAGGAGCTAAATAGTTCTCCGCCAGGCTGGACCACTTCAAACTGATGCTTCATCAGTCACTTTTTACGAAAGCATATCAAACAAACGTTTTGGTCAAATTTGAACCGGAACTGCTTATATTCGGCAAATGATTGATGTCATAACCAAACTGCATACTTGCCAAGTCCCCCCATAAATAGGGTAACTCCCTATTTTCTATGTAAAATTTTGATAATTTATTTGAGAAAAATGCATATCTCCCCCATGAAAAATTTAAATTTTCCTATTAATTCTTACTAAACTTTAGAGTCTTCATGTGAGATAAAAAAATCTCCATGAAAATGTTCAATGTTGGCAGGTCTGAAACTGCTGTGAAGTCACGATATATTGCGGTAAAGATTTTACCCTTGTGAGCTCGCTTTCAGACATTGACTTTTACTTCATATCTATGGGATGCCGTTTTACTTTTTATTACCAGTTAGTGATATCACTCTTGCGAATGGGTGTATCACTTATTCAGTAAGTGATATCGTCTCTTCGAAGATATCACCCATTGGAATACCGAATAAGTGATATCACCTATTCGAATAAGTGATATCTCCTATTTGAAAGAGTGATATCACTTACAAAAAAAAGAAATGTTTTATCACCTATTCGTATAAGTGATATCACTCTTTCGAATAGGTGATATCACTTTACAAAATGAAATAAGTGATAACACTCATTCGAATAAGTGATATTACTTATTCAAATTTGGAAACAGAAAAAACCTTATGCTCCCCATTTCTTCCATCAATGTATATCTGCAGTGAATATCACTAGGCCTATATCTATGGAATAACAAAGCACAAAGGGCGATATTACGGTATCGTGATAAAGGCGCAGCGCTGCAGAATCGGAATCGTCTTCCGTGTTTGTTGTAGGATTTGGACGTTCAGCATTCAAAGCAGACAGAACCGCCGAAACCATACTGCCAACTCCTGCCATTTTGAACTAGGGTCCGATTTCCGCACAAAATTGTTTTAAAAGTGGTTGACCTTAAAACACCCTATATAATTCTTTGGAACATGTAAGGAAAATAAATACAATGCCCAGATGACACAAGTCATATTTTGTTAGACCCAGGAATATATTTTATTTTTGTGTAGGGAGTATTCATTGGCTTTGCTTCATAAGTGATATCACCTACTCGAATAGGTGATATCACTTTACAAACCGAATAAGTGAGCGCCGTTTTACTTTTTAATACCAGTTTGTGATATCACTCTGTCGAGTAGGTGATATCACTTATTCGAATAGATGATATCACTCATTCGAATAGGTGATATCACTTATGCGAATAGATGATATCATTTTTATAAATTCTTAAGTGATATCACTTATACGAATGAGTGATATAACTTAGTCGAATAAGTGATATCACTAACTCGAGTAGGTGATAGCACTCATTTATTTGAATAGGTGATATCTCTCATTCGAATAGGTGATATCACTCATTCAAATAGGTGATAGTAGTAATAGGCAGCTCCCTGGCGTGCAGTTTTTAATTTGTCCGCTGTGGGGCGCCATCAGTGGCGTTGTTGATGACGTCATTAGAATCCTGACTTCTGATTGGTCAATTCAAATTGCACGCCAGTGAGCCGCCTGTAATGTCATAACCGGAAGTGATGTCATACCGGAAGTACGCCATACCGGAAAGGGAGGTCATGTTTTCATGGCAATAAGGTGAAAGAGCCAATCGTTGAGCTTTTTATATGAGCTGTATAGCGCACGCGACGTACTCCGTCTCATCAAATTTGACCTCTTTGATGATGGGTCTATGCGTCGTTGGCAACGTGATCCCACCAATGAAAAAGCAAAGAGTGATAGACGCCAAGGAGAAATCAGTCTAAGAGTGATAAAAAAACAAACATGGAGTATGCTATAGAGTACACTATGGAACAAGAAAACGAACCTCTACCGGTATATGATACCAATCAGATTATTCGTGATACCAAAGAAAAGTTACGAAAGATTAAAATGAACTTTCATCAGGGAAAAGAAAATATTCACCTGAGACGAATTGTATTTCTCAATTCTGTTCTGCGGTTTGGTAGAGAAGAGAGAAAACGTAAGCTGATGGACGAGAAGTGTTTGTCGTTTAACAAGAGATTCTGTGCATGAATCATGGCAGATAGTACAAAAACAACGGTCCTTTTCAGGACCACTTATATCTTACGAGAAGAAACCTTAAACTGAATATGCATTGTATACAATAAAATGAGTTATAGGGTTTATGAGAAGGAGTGTTTTATAGAGTACTTAGTATGTGTAGCATATCTCAATACAGTTAAGATTACTTTTCTAATGAGTTGGGTGGCCCTGAAAAGGGCCGTTGGATAGCTTGCTAATATTGACAGTAACATCTTCTCTTTTTCAGAGGTAAACGTCGTTCTGCTTTCAGTAGATCATCTGTCTTCCTATTGATAGTCATGATGATCGGTATCTGTAGTTGACGAAAACTAGCTCTAATCTGTTTTCCAGTACAAACATATTCAGCTGCCAGATGGTCTAAGCACTGTCGGTACTGCCGGTCGAGTTGTTCCCCGACTTTCTGTGAGGTTTGCTGTTGTTTCAGTTGTCTCCATCTATGACTGAGTTTCATCAGTAGACTCTGCTAGTAACGATCACACTGCATCGTGGTCATTTTTTTTTCTTCTGTTGGAACAGAATAATTTTCTGAATAGCTTCTGTATAGATACTCTCCATTTTGGTTTATTTTTATTTTTTTGTTTCACTAAACGATGTTCAATAAGTAGGAGAATAAACGCTGACGCGATGTGTGACGTCACACCCTGCTGAGTATGTCTAAGAGTCTATAGTCGTTGCTTGATCATGGCTGAATGCGTAAATATGTGGGGTGAAGTAAAAGAAAAAGAAGAAATTATGGTTTGCGCCGATATAGTGGGAGGAAAGGTGGGATGGCTAACGAACATCGATGAATGGGTAGAGGTCATGAAGTTTGAAAACAGAAAAAGAGAAAGACGGCAGAGCAAAGGTACAAAATGCTTTTAATGCCATGACATATATAGCCTAAACCACAAACGGCCCCTTTCAGGGACACTTAAAAGAAACCTATGACTGATTAGAGTAACAACAGTTCTATAGTCTCAATAGTTAAATATCTAGTAATTGGCTATCAGGATACTTATTTTGTCCAACTCCACTCTGATTCTACACATAAATACACTGCAGTTGATATAAAAATATCCTGGAATTTCTAATAGACAATATATTTGTAATGTTCGGAGACGTGATCTTTCAACAAACTCTCGACATTCCTATGGGAACCAATTGTGCCCCTTTATTGGCCGACCTGTTAAATCATTCATACGAAGCAGACTTCATTCAGAAACTGCTGAATCAAAAGAAGAAAAAGTTAGCAGTGTCCTTTAATTGGACATTTAGATATATCGACCACGTTTTGTCAATTAATAATGACAATTTTTATACATATGTCAATGCGATATATCCCAGCGAACTAGAAATTAAAGATACAACAGAATCAAGCACACACGCTTCATATTTAGACATTTTACTTAATATAGACACAGACGGGAAATTAGCAACTAAAGCATACGACAAACGCGACGATTTCGGCTTTCCCATCGTAAATTTTCTACATTTAAGTAGTATTATCCCTCAGTCACCCGCATATGGAGTTTATATTTCGCATATGGAGTTTATATTTCACAAATGATCCGATATGCCAGGGCGTGTACAACATATGGAGATTTCATATACAGAGGTAAACTACTCACTGACAAATTATTGACACAGGGATATCGAAAACCGCATTTAATGTCAACGTTCCGCAAATTTAACGGTCGGTATAATAGTCTTGTTTGCGATTACATGTACTATGTTTCGCTCAGTGAAATGTTGAGTTGCCTTTTCGTTGGCGGTTGTTGAGACGTCTATACCAATTGTGACGAGGATTCACTCCTCACGTATTTCATTGGACTTGACTGTGGATTCACGGCGGGTGTGACCGGTCGACAGGGGATGCTTACTCCTCCATGGCATCTGGTCCCACCTCTTGGTTTCCAAAGGTCCGTGTTTGTCCATTTTTACCGGATTTGTATTCTATTGATTTATACTTTGGTATTTGAGATTTTTTATATATCAACAATAAAACATAGATCCTTTGTATACCCTTATTCTCTCTCTGTGTGTATCTCTTATACTAAGTCTCTAAGTGTTACACTATTACTCTTGGTATCCTTCTAGTCACACTCAAAGTTTGTCAATGGTGTTTTACACCAGATCACTCTGTGTATTTTTGTGTCTATCGTGTAGATACTAGGTTTAAACTCTAAGTGTACTCTAAACTCTAAGTGTACACGTTATACCGAGATACCAAACACCAGATCAATTTTTAACAAGTTAAATGCCCCGCTAAATAACCTTTTTAGATAGTCGACAGGGGATTAGGGCCGTCCCTCTTTGACTATGTACAATACATAAGAATGGACTTTGAAAATACTTATTAACTTTAAAACACTTGTTAACTTTGAAACACTTATTAACTTGAAACACTTCTTAACTTGAAAACACTGATAACTTTTTGAAACGTTCATCACTATGAAACAGTCTTGGAACACGCAAACAAACTTCTGTCACTTTGTCTCACTACTACGGTTGATCTTGCCTATGCAGCATGGAACAAAAGAACGTCAGCTTTTGTCCTAGATCGGTCGGTTCGGATTCCTTGACGCTGTGACACTAAACGTATTTCCATTACAACAGTACAAAAATCACATCATCAATTCTATTCGGTTTCCACTTTATTAGTGGGTTTTCCTCCCTTCTTGAGCATCAAGTTGAGTTTACGTTTGGCTCCTGTTGAAGTCTGTTCGGGACATTCATAAGCCCAATGACCTGACTGATGACATTTATAACATTGGTCCGATTAACGAGATCGACTTTCTACTTTGTTCTCAGGTTCTACTCTTACTGATGCTGTTGCCGACTCGTTATTCTTAGGACATCCAGGAGATCAAAGTCTAATTTCACCACAGATGAAACAAGGATGAGTCTGTGGGGAAGGCTTATACTATGTTCTGACTTCTGGGTGTACTTTATCCTTCGATTCTTTCAGACTAGCTGTAATGGTCGTGAGTTCTTCCCTCATTTTCTGTAATGTGGATAGGAAGGCATCACGTAACATTCCCTTGGCAGCATCATTTTCTTGTTTTTCATCCAACTGTTCTAATGTTTTGAGATATTCTGTATAAGCATTATCGGACCATTCCCAATCTTTTAAACAGAGAAGGCTCTCACTGGCTTGTTATCCGAGATGGCCGCCCCACAACCTTCCACTTCCGGTCATATACACCACCCCAAAGCTCAACGATTGGCTCTTTCACCTTATTTGCATGACAACATGTTCCGGTATGACGTACTTCCAGTATGACCTCACTTCTGGTATGACGCACTTTCGGTTATGACGTCACAGACGGCTCCATGGGGTGCATTTTGAATTGTCCAATCAGAAGCAAGGATTCTGATTAAGTTATAAACAGCGCCATTGGTGGCACCCCTAGCGGACAAATTCAAAACTGGTGATATCACTCATTCGTTTAAATGATATCACTTAAGAATTTATAAAAGTGATATCATATATTCGCGTTAGTGATATCACCTATTCGAATGAGTGATATCACCTATTCAACAAAGAGATCAAATGGTATTAAAAAGTAAAACGTACAGCGTCCCATACATATCAACGATATATTACACCATGTTATAGTCTGGTTTTTTTTGTCTGTTTATTTTGGCTGATTAAAGTAAAATGGTTGATACCTATCACTTAAATTTAAGGTAGCGGTATCCTATACATACTTCATTAATTATCCATGTCCATGACAAATAAAAATTAATCCGTTTTTGTACTAGATATTCGCACATAAAATTATCTCGTGGGATTTTTACGTATGTAATGGCGGCCATCTATCGACGTATCAGAGTGGAAGTAAAAGAAAGGGAACGTTTATTGGTCATACTGATTTAGCCTGGCTCACTGATCTGTTAATACACAATCACCGATTCCTTACGACAATTATATATATATATATAACTCTTGTCAAGAGAGGCACGGGAATATTAATGATTACTCACACGACCCAGTCATTTGACATCACATGGATAACACACAGATTCCCAAAGGAAGAGTATTTAAGAGAATTGATGCGACCAAACATAGGAAAAAGCATGAAGAAAAGATGTAGGATAAACTTTTTTCTTTTTTAATAATATCATTTAAATATTTTTATTTTGACGATTGGTTGCTTCACAAATTCATTTTGAAATTCCTGACCTAATATGGGACAGACTATAGATTTTGTATATTGCCGTTTTTATTGCTGATTACACTCGGTTATTGTAACAATATGAGGTACGGGAGATAATACTTTTATAAAATTAAATGAATAGTAAAATTGGTGTGCCTTGGATTAGTAAATAATGAAATTTCCAAATTCCAAATTGTAATCACATACATATAATTGGGAAAATACGGGCAGCTAAATTAAGTGATTTTGTAATTCGGCTATACATAGTGTTGACAGTCATTATAATAATAGGCATGATTATGAAAATAAAGTGAAATTCATAATAGAAATTCCAAATTCCAAATTGTAATCAGCATTAAAGTTGTCAACACCTTTACAAATTACAGCAGCAATTGCAGCTGCAGGTTAAAAGGTCAAATATCTGTCATCATCAGCTTTAGTAAACAAGTTTTGATTGTAATGTTAAATAATATAAAATGTACTAAAATTACGCACTGAAAGTGATGGGGTAGAAGGGTTACTAAAGGTGGGTTATTGTGACAGATTTGAATGAGATTAGCGCCAGTATTCTTCCAATTGTATGTTCACAAATATGTATAAGAATTAGAGTTAGTTATGTAAGGAATCTAGCATCTGGAACCTTTGGTGTTATTTACGTTGGTTAAAATTGATAATCCTATATAAACAGCAGCAATCAAGGTTTCATCAAGCACGGAGAGACCGATTTGAGAGACCAATAGAGAACGCCACTTGTTTGTTACCAATGCTGCATCTCTGCTGAATAAAAATACTATACGATCACAAGCTGTCATTGATATCTGTTCAAGAGTATTGGGAAGGTTACATTATTTATTAATGCCAGACACATATAGCTACTCCAACAATGTTAGAGGTTCAAACGGCGAGATACATTTGAGCACTTCAGCATATCCGAAGTAAAGCGAACTCTAATTTTATAAGAGTAACATTTTTCACAGCTTGTTCGACTTATGTTCATATTGCAAAATCGACCGTTCGTGCTTAACGTAAATATTTACGTCACAGACCAAAATACACACAACAGTCATCGGAAATAGAAAGGAAACTAAACTTTTCGAGGTAATTTTCTAGCTTTGAATTATGTTAATCCCAAATTTACAGCCCCATATTATACGTTAAACATCCTCTTGAGAGAGTTGACAGTCTTACTGAAAGGTGTAAGTTCGTCGTTAACTTTTGTTTTCGCAACATTTGTTATTTGTTTATCATGGCATAGATAATCTAAACCTACGTCAACATTAAGTCTTGTTTATAAATAGACATTTATGTTACAGTTTTCAGGTAATGTCGTCAGCCAGTCGGTCGATGAACACTGATTTATCAGGTACTTTCGTTATCAAGGACACGTTATCATTTTCGTATAAAACTTCAATTCCACCAAACAGTAAGGGTGAAAAATATCAAATGTTTTTTCTCAGTTTGAATAACTTCCTGTTTTAATCATTAATTCATTGGTAAAGTCACAATAATTTGATTGGGCCTATACAACAATCAGTGAATGTCATTATTTTGACTACTGTAGTTATAGGGACAAATAATTTATAACTTATTGATGAGTTAATAACTAATCATAATTGAAAATTATTATTACTATATTATATTTATTAATATATATCACTTATTATCAGTACCTAGGCTGAAAGTCAGTCCTCATTTTTTTTTTTTTTGTTGTTGTTGATAAAATCAAGGGAAGAAGTCCTCCCATATACACTCTTTGTAGGAAGATGCTGTGAGTGTGACATTTCACAGCAACATATCAATCTTTTAAACTATCAATTTCTTATTGCTGTCGTCTGAAGTTTATTTAAGATGTGAATTCAAGTTATATCCATCAGTTTTATTTACATGTCTTCCTGTTCTCCATTTTAAACATAACAAAATATAAGAGATTCGCTGATTTGCTTATCATAAATGCACATTCATTGAAATCTTAAAGGGGTCATAAAGTGAAAAAAATTTATGTTTAAGACAAATCGAGAAATGTTACTGAAAAATAAAGAAAAAAGAAAAAGTCAATTCTGACTGGTTATCGAGATCGTTAAAAATTTATTTGCACCTGCTCAAAGCCAATCACGGCTACTTCCGTTATAGTTTTAAAATAACTGCGAAGTTCTTGTGACGTCATATGAGCAACGCACTCCAAGTTTATAACATGGCGGACAGCAGTATTTCTAGTGACTCTGGCGATACGAGTTAGAACATTCATTTGAAAGTTCATCTTACGACCCAAATTTTGGATCAGACTATGAAGAAAACACAAAAACTGTTGGAATGTGCATACAACTTACAGTTTGAGCCATCGGATTACGATGACGAACAGCCCGTTTCCACCTGTCGATGACGGAAGCCTTCTACTGACTTCCGACTGGTAATTATATTTCATTATTTGTTTTATGAAAATGTGTTATTGCAATGAATACTAATCGAAATGTATAAATTTTTATCGGGGATAAATACTGATTAATTTGAATGGAAGTTTAAAAGCGCTTTACCCTGGCCTAGGCCTAATGCAATACTCGATGAGTTATGGCGAATATCCAATTCTCGCCAACTTTAGGCGAGAAATTGCACAGATTGTTTTGTTTTTCCTAGACTAGACATTAATATAATTCCCTTACGAAAGGACAAATGACGAGAAACCGGAAAATCTTGTCAAATAAAACACTTGGCGAGGTTGCTGGCCGATGGCCCGAGTATGTCTAGACTACATCATCCTACTCCAAGATCCTAAAATTCTATCTATACTACAGTCATGAATATTTACCACTTATGTTATTTTCCTCTTTGTTTCATAATAAATCAAATGTCCATAGAATCCACTAATTCAAACAATATTTAAAATATTTATTTTTACATGAAGGAAATTGAATTTATATTCTTAATCTATTTGAAATTTAGATATACTCTGTTTATTTTGAGAAATTAATGATTCTGTGGAGGATAAAACTATTTTCAATCACTTTTGACATATTTATTACATTAAAAGAATAATTATGCAAAATTACTCCCTGAAAATACTGTCATTTTGCAAATAAACATAATTTTAAAATGCATATATTTTAGAAATTGAAATTATCCTATACATTTGTACAAATTTGACAGTCTAGTGTGATTTGTGGATTTTACTAGCATTTAAAAATCGTTGATTTTATATAAATGTCCCATCACTGTACAATAGAGGATACAACCGTACCATTGTCATATCGCTTAAAAGAAAAGAAATAATTTTGAAGTCAAGTAGTACTGGTCAGGGAGATATTATTTTAGATAATTCACCAGATGATCGACATTTTTCGCAAAAGAAGAATGTCATGGTATATTCACCATAGACAGCTACCGGTCCCTCCAATATTTACAGCCAATTTTCAAAATGTTGAATCTAAAAGCCTATTATGATTATAAAAACAGAAAATATATACAATTTTTATAAAATCACAACTTTACCGTTAAATGCCATAAAACCGATTGTCAGTCAGGAAAAAAATTCGATCACATCTCCCAATAACATTTGACTATTTCAAAAAAATATTTAAAGCCAATTGAATACAGTTCTAGATCTATATTTGAATTTTCTGTATATTCTGATGAAAATCACTGTTTACACAGCTAATATTGTGATATTTAATTTTAACTTTTTGCTTATTTAATAAATTGTTAAAATTACCGAAAAAAAATCTAGGTCAACGATTTGATATGATAGTTCTTATAAAAATGTGACAGAACTTCTCTAATTAGCATGGTTTTTGGAACAAAAGTTTACATCACAATTAAATATTTAGACTTTTATATAATTTAAAAAAATACATTTGTAATTCATTTACTTTTTAATTTGCATCTACCAGCATTTGATCATCCACTCCACTTACATATCCTGGGGCAGGGGGTCTGCTTGGGCAAGAATTATACATAACATTTTTTTTTCTCTCCATTTTTTAAAGTGTGAATGTGGAAATTGCTCCATCATGCCAACTGCGAAAGAATGTATATGCTGTAAAGAACTGTCACAGATAAGGGACAAAATGGCATCATATAGCAATGATCTACCCTGCATTGTTAACCATCCAGGGTTTAACAATGTCTGCCTGGATGAATCTGTACTTGGCATACTTCCAGTACCAGGAATATAGACTGGAACATCCATCACCTACAGTAAGTATGTTTTGCAGCTATTGAACAGAAACACACACACATAACTACAGAAGGTACAACACAAATTTAGGTGTAATCAGGTAATTTTATTACATAAATTTAGATCAATTTCACATTCAAATATTGTCATCATTTATAAAATTCAAATATATATATACTAGTACACACACATACACACGAGTATTTAATATCATAACAATTGTACAGGTTGAAAACAATAAACTTAATTACATTAATGTAGATAAGGGTCCAGTGTTTCAATTCATGTCGATTTTTAAAAAAATCAATGTAACAGATGTTTTTTTTTATATTATTACAGGAAAAGGTAAATCAGCTACAGGTACTAGTGGGGTGGTGTTGGGGTTTTCTAGGCAAGACAGTACATGTGCCACTGATCCTGTGTCAGTGAAAAGGATTCGAGAAAAACCTACAGAGAGCTATACTGGCTTCAAAGATACAATTTAGATTTCTCATTGTGTAAATTAAATGTATATAATTTTATATTCTACTATTGCTCTTAAGTTGTTTTTTTTTCATTTGCATGTTTTATCAACCAAAATCTTGGTTATATTAATACTTAAAGAAAGAAGTTCATACCAAAAGCAATGGACATATGTCATTCATCAAATTGAAAATTGTGCAAAATATAGGAGCTGCAAAACATAAAACAGAATTTTGTCAAAAACTATCCGTGTGTGTGTGTGGTATATATATATAAAATCATCAAGGAAAAATATCTCATTAAGAAAAAATTGAGCTATTGAAATACAGGAAGGTCATCATTCTGGAAAGTTACCTCAATATACAACAAGAATGAGAGAAAAGGTTATCAAGAACTCAGAATCACTTAGAAGATTTGGGGCACAAAACAAAAAAATATAAAAAATAAAATAACCAAATAAATATAAATCAAATGAGTACAGCCATCATTTAAAATACAGAAGCTAGTATAGTCTGTTTACAAAAATTCAATGTTCTGGAGTGTCGACTGAAAACCTTGATTTGATTTGATTTTTCTCACCAGCTTCCAGTATATTTGGGTCAAGACAAAAGAGGAGGTGCAGGTGTTTCAGAATGGCATTGGCTCCTCATGGTGTTACCATCAGCAGTTTTCCTGGCCTTATTTATGATGTTGTATCCATATCCTGAAATAATAAGTTGTATAACAAAAGTTGTATAAATATCACATTTGGTCGGTACTGAATAAAAATTGCAGGAGACCATTTCAAAAGTTTTGAGAGTATAGACAAGTTATATTAAGTAGCAAAGAAAATATGTTACACTGAAATTTGTAGTACATATTTCTGAATTGACGATTTCTTGCTGAATAGAAGAGAATATAGACAAAGACTTGGCAGTTCATGAAAAAAATAGCAATCTGAATCTCAGAGAACACTAAAATAGCATTTTATGTTAGTCTTTGACATCTATGAAATATTTTATATACTAGGCACTTTCTTACCATATGTTGACTCAACATTACAATATCTAGCTGTGTAGTCACCAGCCTTGTATTTTGGGAAGACCACATTAATTTGCAAAGTGCCATCCTTGTTAACAGCTTTGTCCTTCTCTGAATTTTCATAATATTGCTGGACAGCAAGGATAAGTCTAAAATAGAATTGTTTAAAATAAATACACAGGAATGACATTTTCTCAGCAAAAAAAAAAGAAAAGGGGGGAAATGGCACAATAAAGTGATGGAAAGATTTTATTATGAACATATACAACAGAATCATATTTTCGGGTGCATTACCTAGAATCTCACAACTCAAGTGTGTATTGAAAAGGTCTGCTAATTTCAGAGTTCAAAATTCAATTAAAGTACATATATAAAAAAAAAATTCAGTCAATATTGGACAAGTAAATATCTATTTTTACAAACCTATGGGGCATTTACTTGCCTAGGAACAAATGCATTTTAGTCATATTTCCATACCACTGTAGACTGGGATTTTATTTTTTACTATATACATATAAAATAAATTTTTTTGATTCTGCCATTTAATCACTTTTGAATACAATTTTCAGTGATAAACAAAGACTGTTTCATTGATTATTTGGATATGATTTTTTATTTGAAATTATAATTTACAAATCAGAAAAAAAAATTAACCCAGTAAAAAATAGATATCAGAATTTTACTTACACAAAAGAATTTTTCACAAAAATCAAGCTTTGTTTAAAATGATCTATTTTTTTTTATTTCTAACTCTATAAAAAATATATAATGGAACAAAATGCTATTGAAATAAGATAAGAATTGGCTTCACAATATTTTTAAAAAAAAATATAGTTAAATATGGAATGTATAGTAAAAATGATAATGTTATTTATGCCTTCTGTCTGCTAACTTTTGGCAAGTGGATGCACGTAAAAGTGAAGGACAAAATAGTAAGTAAAAAGAGATACGACAATGATTGAAAATTAAAATAGTTTTAAAAATATTTACAGGCACCTCTCGGGAAACTCGGAGAAAGCGTCGTTCAAAATGTCCCTCTCAGTGTCAAATTTGCCTCGGCTTCGTCGTCGTCTTATTACTTGTATTGCACCAGGTACCAATCGCCGTTTCGATGAAAATCCAAAGTCCTTCATCAGCATAAAGTCTCTCAAAATATCCATCCTCAAAATGATCGCTGCATATAGCACTGTGTTTGGAAGGCTACTTCCAATCAGACCTTGTCAATTTTCGACATCACGCTTTTGATACTGACGAGTTCTTGGGAAAAGTGTGTAACGAGACTCCTTCATGTGCAGTTTTACTACAACCAGTAACAATACATCTTCTTCCACTGTGTTTTTGAAGGCATTTTCCAATTTAAGATAGATCTATATCAATTTCTATCACGTTCACATCACGTTCCTCTATTAATACAGGTACGTCGGCCATTTCCCTTGAATTGAATAACGCGGGTTGCTCTACGTCACTTCCGGATTGTCCCAAGCTATTTTACTCTTTTTCTAAGGTGTGTTCTCGGCGGATGTCAGACAAAAAACATCAATATCTCAGTAACGATAGCTTCGATGAAACCTTTCATCTTGGCTTTTAACACTTAAAAATATGTGTTATTATAAAAAAGTATGTTCATACCTCTTTAAAGAGTACCCTGAGTGAAAAATGAAAATTTCTGTATTTATGAGTTAATTTAGGTAAAAAATATGATATATTTTCAGAAGTCCTCCTTCTTTTTTGAGGGACAAAAAATAATAGTGTATATTTTTCAGAGAAAACACTGCCACTTAAAATTTCCTGCTGGAAAACTATATATATATATATATATATCGGATAACATAAATATATACAGTGAACCCTCTTTACAACGTCCGTGTGGCCACGTAGGAATGACGTTATATCAATTTGTCACTGTAACGAATTTGATGTAGTGGGCACATATTAGCTCCCATGAGTATCATTTACGCAATATGTACATGTAAATACATAAACTTACAATAACAAAGATCATTATTTTATTTCATACTATTTTCAACCTTTTACTAGTCATATTATGCATGTTCATATTGTAAACATCATGTATTTTTCCGGTCGCATATCGTAAATCGGTGGGTCGTGAAATGCACGGATCATTTACAAAATGCCCGAAATACCCGAATGTAATCGTATATCTCCTAATTCGAGTTAGATTCATCATTTTTTTAATAAAAAGCTCACCGATTGCGGGTCACAAATAAAGTTTTACTAAAATGTCTACGATTATCGTAAGTGAAGTATTTTAATGATCCGTGGCACGGACATGTAGCATAATGGATTGTTTATTTATTTATTATTTATTTATCTTTTTTTGTTTAATTTGTACACAGTTTGTATTTCTCTTCCTGTCGCTTGAGTTCTAACGATACCTACTGCCTACTCTACAGGTAGGCATGATTCTACAGGTAGGCTAATCGTTGACACCTAGACAATCACCTATCAGTGCAGATTAAGAACAATCGACGGTGTAATTGTTTTATTGACAATTATTTTTACCCGTGATCTCAACCGTGAAGAAAATCAAGAGGAAAACAATCGGATTAGCGGGTAGGATGTACTGCGATGTTATCATTGTAAAGAGTTTATTACATTGAGTTTTGTAAGTTCCCGGAATTTGTATCGGATACCGAATATTCTCGTTGTAATGAGTACTTTTTATGTACAAAGTTTTGTTCCCGAGCAATTCTTGTCGGATACCGAATATTCTGTTATAATGAATGTCATTGTAAAGCGGGTTCACTGTATATATATATATATATATAATAGAAATTCATTATCTGGAAACCCAATAGACCACCCATATTTGTCAAGATATCCTGAATTCGAGAAAAGCAAACATTTTAACTGATATTTTTTTAGCCCACTATCAACATATGGTGGGCTTTTTTATTAATCTCCATCGGTCAACCGTCCTTAAACAATTCTTGTTATCGCTATTTCTCAGAAAGCACTGAAGGGATTTTTATGAAATTTAATATATAGATTCCCCTTGAGGTCTGTTGTGCAGTGTACATTTTCAGGCGGGTCAGATTACAAAATGGCTGCCAGACGGCCATCATGGATTTTGACAATTAAAGATTGTTATCTCTATTTCTTATAAAGTACTGATGTGATCTTTATGAAATTTGACATATAGGTTCCCATTAAGGTCTTGTTATGCAGTGTATATTTTCAGGCGGATATGATAACAAAATGGCTGCCAGGTGGCCATCTTGGATTTTGACAATTTAAGTTTGTTATTGCTATTTCTTAGAAAGTACTGAAAGGATCTATATAAAATGTGACATACAGGTTTTCCTTGAGGTCTAATTGTGCAGTGTACATTTTCAGGCGAGTCAGATCACAAATCTTGGATTTTGACAATTAAAGTTTGTTATCGCTTTTTCTCAGAAAGTACTAAAGGGATCTTTATGAAATTTGATACAGGTTCTGCTTGAGGTCTAGTTGTGCAGTGTACATTTTCAGGAGGATCAGACAAAAAATATTTTTACCAGGGGCCCATCTTGGCTTTTGACAAGTAAAGTTTGTTATCACTATTTCTCTGAAAGTCCAGAATGGATCTGTATGAAATTTGACATAAAGGTTCTCCTTGGGGTCTAGTTATGCAGTGCACATTTTCAGATGGATCGGATAACAAAATGGCTACCAGGTGGCCATCTTGGATTTCAACAATTAAAAGTTTGTTATCACTATTTCTCAGAAAGTACTGAAGGGAACTTAATGAAATTTGACATATACATGTAGGTTCCCCTTAGGGTCTTTTTGAGCAGTGTACATTTTCAGGCGTGTCAGATTACAAAATGGATGTCAGGTGGCCATCTTGGATTGTGACAATTAAAGTTTGTTATCACTATTTCTCAAAAAGTACTGAAGGGACCTTTATTAAATTTGACATATTGGATCTCCTTGAGGTCTAGTTGGCCATCTTTGATTATGACAATTTAAGTTTTTTATCGCAATTTCTCAGAAAGTTTTGAAGGGATCTTTATGACTTAGTGAAATATATGCTATTAAAGGTCAGTTCAGCATCCTTTATGAATTTTAAGATATTATAATTTATTTTAGAATGTTACTTTCCAATCATTTTTAAGGCAAGGCCTTATTGCTATGACAGGCTCAGAACTCCTGGGGGTTTTCAGTGTACTCAATTAAGCATTGTCAGCAACCCCGTTCAAAAATCAATATGCTGTAGGATTTGCCGAACTACTACTTGTGCTGTAGAAAATAGTTACCTGAGATTCAACCATTAAAATACTTTTTTGTGTCTAATTTGAATGTTATTTCAATTGCATACTTTCTCCTTATAATTCCTGAACTAGGAAACCATTTCTTTTAATTTGAAATCTCATTGAAACTAATATTTAACAACAAAGACAGACGAAAATGCTTTGATGAATTATTATAGTCACGTGACATAGGGCACTTCTTGAAAAGTGGATTTCCTTCAGTTCAGCTTTGCCAACTTTGACATTGATACTCATTTTAATTCACGTTATTTAGAAACTTGAATTGATCATCGTTTCCTACAAGATGAATTTTTACTCAATTGATAGATTATATAGTTTTCAAGCTTACTAGCGACAGTAATAATAGACAAACTACGATTAAACCATTATTGCCTGACATTCAGTTAGATACTTTCCTGGTGTGCTGTAAATTCTGTTCATTCGTGAGAGAACGAAAGACCAGTTTACTCGATGGTGGTTCTGGTCGGATAGCACAAACATCAATGCAGCTAGCGATTGCATGATTCCTGCCAGTAATAGAGTTTTAAAGTCTAGCCAGGTGGTTTTTGTTGATATATTTACATTGGTCATCATTACCATGGGTGATTCGACTTTAAATCAGTTCAACTTGATGTTTAAATTTTTTTACCTAATTCGTATTTGAGACATGGATCTACATTTACATACTAAATAACAATGTAATTTTAAGGTTGTTGAACGAACGTTTTTCTGTTAAATATTTAGTGAGTAAAGGGAACTTAATAATGGAACATTTTTTAAAGCTGGTGAAAGTCGTGATAGATCTACAATGGGACATACATATTTGTCACTTACATGTATGTTATTTTCTTCTTTGTTTTATATAAAACCAACGATTTTTAAAATGCACACAGAATCCACTAATTTAAGCAATTTTTCAAACATTTTAAGTTTACATGTACATGAAGGAAATTGAATTCATTTTTTAAAAACATTTTGAAATTTAGATATACTTTTGTTTATTTTGAGAAAATAATTATTCTGTGGAAGATAAAATTACTTCAGGTAAATTTTGACATATTTCATTAGACTGAAAGAATAATTACAGAATTTACAAAATTATATTGGGAGAAAAATACTGTCATTTCTGTAAATAAATGCAGTAATTTAAAAATGCATATATATTTTAGAAATAGGAATTTGTCTTAGATCTACTAAAAGTACTATAAATTTGTACAAATTTATAAAATTCTGGATTTGACCATTATTTATTGGTTGTATATAAAACAAAGAAGAAAACAACATAAATGACAAATACATATGCCCCTTGACTACATGTAAATCTAAGTCCGACTCTGTATGTCTGCTGTTTTGTAATGACAATGTAAACATATCATAAAATGTATAAATTTCTACTGATGCATAATCAAAAATAAGCATCCACTAATTTTTTATATTTCAAATAAATGTTTTGGTTTAAAGATGTACCATGATATACGACAGCCTATACTAAGTTCTGATTTTAGTAGATCAATTATGTATATTCCCAGGTTAAACAGTAACTGCATGTAGGATAAGATATATATTCTTATAAATTCACCAATTCAGATGTGACAAAGGTCTTGCCTTTCAGGACTTTCAGTCCTTTGATTTACCATTGTGTTCATGTGACATTAAAAGCGATTGACTGGACTGTTAACAATTCTACAATGTAATAATATGCAAATGAGTGTTAGATACATATGTACAATGTATGGTTTATCACATGTACATCTACCAAAAAAAATTTAATTCTTGCCCTTTGACCTACAGTATGAAATTATTTTTGTCAATCAGTAATCTGTTAACATTTGAAAAAAAAGGTTATATGTCTGTATTTAATTTTTTTCTGAATTCACAATGTTTTACTATGATATATTATATACAGTTTTTAAATATATGTTCCTACAGAATCATAAAGTGAAAAATGGAGGCAGAAGTCAAAGATAATAGTAGTGAGGTTCATATGGACACCAAGACGGAGGAGGTCCAATATCAAAGGACAGAGTTTGCAGCGGTCGTATTTCAACACATTCCGGAGACGTATCCATCAGATGCTCACATTGAGTGTAAATACACCTTCACAGAGGATCTGGTTCCAACCAGTCGTGACTGGATTGGCCTGTACAAAGTGGGCTGGATGACCACTCGAGATTATTATTACTATGAATGGGCAGTAATTCCAGCCGAGTTTGAGATAGGGAAAAAAGCTGAGTCCAGTAATCTCTTCCCAGGTGAATACTACATTTCAATATACATTCGCATAAATACTCAGAACCATGTAATCTCTTTCCATGCGAATACCATTTTAAAACACATTTACAAAATGCTCAGTCTCAGGATCAAATATTTATCTCTTACCGCGTGAATACCAATTTTAAATGCAATAACATGTACATAAATGATAAAAAGAATCAGGTACATGTAATATCTACCCAGGTGAATACTAGTTTTAAGCACATTTTTATAAATGAATCGGGTACATGTAATAAATAGTAATATCTACCCAGGTGAATACTAGTTTTAAGCACATTTTTATAAATGATTAAAAGAATCAGGTACATGTAATAAATAGTAATATCTACCCAGGTGAATACAGTTTTAAGCACATTTTTATAAATGATAAAAAGAATCAGGTAATTTTTTCCAAGGTAAATACCCCTTTTCAACACTGGTTAAGGGTTGGTTTTGTGGGTGGCGGTGTGGTTTGGGTGGTGGGTGGAGTGGGGTGGTTTGGGGGGTGTGGGGTTAGGGGGGGGTGGGGTGGTGGGGTGGGGTGGGAGGGTGGGTGTGGGTGTCTGGGTTGTGGGTGGAGTGGTGGGGTGTTGGTGGGGGGAGATGGTACTGCGGTGTGTTGGGTGGGTGGGGTGAGTGTGGCGTCGGGTGGTGAGGGGTGTGGAGTCGGGTGTGGGGGGGTGGGGTGTGTGAGGGGGGTGTGTGTGTTTGGGGCTGGGGTGGGGGGGGGATGGGGGGGGGGAAGTGGGTGTGGGGTGGGGGTGGGTGGTTGGGGGGGAGGAGGTGGGGGGGGGGGGGTGGGTGCGTGTGGTGGGAGTGTTGGGGTGGGGGGGTAGGGGGTGGTTGGTTTGGGGTTGCAGGGTAGGTGAGTGGGTTTGGGGGTGTTTTGTGGAGGGGGTAGTGTTGTGTTTGTTGGGTGGGTGGTTGGGGGGGTGGGGTGTGTGTGGTGTGTGGGGGGGGGGTGTTGGTGAGTTGGGGTGGTGGGGTGCTGGGTTTGGGGCGTTGGGGTATGGTGAGGGGGGTGAGGTGTGTGGGGGGGGTGGAGGTGGTTGGGGGGGTGTGGGGGGGGGTTGTGTGGTGGGGGGTGGGTTTGGGGGTTGTGTGGGGGTGTTGAGGTGGGGGTTTGGTGGGGTGGTTGTGGGTGTGAGGGGGTTTTTTTAGTTTTTATGGGGGGGGGGGGGAGGTGGGTGTGTGTGGTGAGTAGAGGGGTTGTTGGAGGAGGGGGGGGTGGGGGTGGGTGTGGGGGGGGGGGGGGGTTGTGGGTGGGGGGGGGTGTGTGTTGGAGAGGGGTGGTGCGTGGTGAGATTGTGGGGGGGGGGGGGGGGTGTGGGTGGGGAGGTGGGTGTGGGTGGTGGTGTGGGGTGGTGGGTTGGGTGGGTGGGGGGTGTTGTCGGTGGGTTGGGTGGTCGTGACGTACATGTATAAATATCTACCCAGTGTGAATACTAGTTTTAAGCACATTTTTTATAAATGAATCGGGTACATGTAATAAATAGTAATATCTACCCAGGTGAATACTAGTTTAAAGCACATTTTTATAAATGATTAAAAGAATCGGGTACATGTAATAAATAGTAATATCTACCCAGGTGAATACAGTTTTAAGCACATTTTTATAAATGATAAAAAGAATCAGGTAATTTTTTCCAAGGTAAATACCCCTTTTCAACACATTTACATAAATGATCAAAAGGATCGGGTAATCGGGTAATCTCTTCTAAGTGAATACCAGTTTTGAATGTAAATATACATGTATACATTTAAACATGTTAAAAGAATCAAGTAATCACTTCCCTGGTAAATGCAAGTGTTAATGCATGTGCATGAATGAATAAAAGAATATAATCTCTTCCTAGGCGAATACCACATAAATAATTAAAGATGCTTAGGTACAGTACACGTTGTCCTTTATTTTTGTGTAAATTTCGGTTTTTAAAATGTATTGAACATAACAACATCAACTCAAAACCAACAATGTAAATCAGGGATGCTAACCTCTCAGTTTTGGCCAGAATTTCTCTGGTTTTTAGCTCACCTGGCACAAAGGGCCAAGGGAGCCATTGCTATAATCCAAAGGTCTGGTGTACATGTACCGTTATTTCTAAATATTTCATTCTGCAGCTCACAAACTACCTGGTGATGATGGAGAGTTTTATCAGTTTTGTTATGTGAGTAGCTCAGGGCAGATCAGAGGGGCCAGCACACCATTTCAATTCAAGAATCCAAGCGCAGATGACTTTGTAGAGCTAGAAGATGAAGAATCGGATATGTTAGTCATCAGGTCGAAAGCTGTCGTCTTGGAAGAAAAGACTCGCAGACTAGAGGACGAAAAAGAGCAGCTTTTACAGGTAAACTTAAGTAGCCATCTACAGCAGATAGCTTGTCATCCTCTATAAGTGTCATTGATAGCTAACCTAGTCATCTTTTAAATGTGTCTCTAAATGTAAACATCTGCTAAATTTATTTGTCTCAACAGGTTAACTACCATATTTACTCGCTTATAAGTTTATCTCGCATATAAGTCGACCCCCATTTTGAACTCCAGAATTTGATGGACTTAGCTTTGACCCGCTTATAAGTTGAGGTTTGATTATTACTTGCAGATACAGAGATTTGATGATATTCTTGTGTATAAAACACAAAGTATATTCATTTTATAGTGACACTGAGCTTCTAATGTACGATATTTGAATATTGTCTCCAGATAATAAAAATCATTACTTTGAAACAGTCCCTAAATACATCATGTACATGGGACACACTATGAAAAATAACATTTTAAAGCTGACATTGTAAGTTAAAAGGAGTTCTCACTTTAAAACATATATTCAGTCCCAAAAAATACTTTTAATCAGGTTTATGGCACTATTTCTTGAGATTGAAATATGGTAGGTAGAATGCAGGACAGGACTGACAAGTTTCAAAACACAAGTATGTTTTTAATAACATGTACTATATCAATTTGTATGTCAGCTTTAATTCATCTTCTAGAATTACCTGGAATAAGTTCCGTTATCCTCTTTATCAAAGCACTCTGCTGCGAATTGAAGTTACAAGCCCTGAGGCTGTGCTGTAAACTATGTTAAGAGTTGCAATGATTGCAGAATGCTTAATATTCAGGTACTTCTGCCTTATTCCTCTCAATCAATTTACCAATTATCAGCTGACTGAAGTAATTAATATAGTAACCTTTACTAAAATATAGCACTCCCCTTGAAACAAATCCATAGGCATAGTTTCTGTATGTGAGGTGACCGGCAGTATACATGTTATTATTGTTCAATAGGATAATTACAACCATGCCGTTATAAATAGAGAACATACACTCGACCTTCAACTGAAAACTACAGCAGCACTTTTGAAGTTATTGAAGAATTGGCTTTACAGACAAACACACTCCTGTGTGTTCTGATGTTAATTACATAAGTTGATACAAAGATACTTTGAAGTATATATAATACCCCCATATATCAAGAAGAATTATTCCTGTAAAGTATATTCAAAGGCAGACTCCAATATTTTTTTCACGAGTAGAACTTTGTTTCCAGTTGACCCGCTTATAGTAAAAAATTGGACATATAGGCGAGTATATACGGTAGTCATCTTCTGAATGTCGATATATTTGCCCCCATTTAAATTCGCCCTTAACATACTACATCATCAGTCACTTTGATGGCATGTATTATTTAATGGAGTGAAAAGGTATGTTTTTTTACCTCAGAGAGGAATGTATGTATGACAACTTTCAATGTATACTATATACTGTATATGATATGGTATTTGCATATGATTATCTTTACTCTTCCTCAGCTGAGGCATGATTTGGAGAATGAGAGAGATGGACTGTTGGGGAAGTTAGTGGAGTTGGAAAAGACAATACAAAATTTACAAGAAAACAACAAAGTTCTGGAGGACAGATTTAAAGCCAGCGAAAATTACATCTGTCAGCTGAACCAAGAAGCCAAAGACATGGTAATAGCTAGAGAAGAACTCCAAAATAGAGCAGACATAGTTGATCAGGTAATTGAAATCTAGACCTGAAGTGAGTACAGTAAAATCAGTATCGGAGTATCTATGACGACTGTCTGATACGTATGGGAATGTTCATCTTTTTCTACATGTGCATTTTTTTTTTCTTTATCTTTTTTCTTTCATTCATTACATTACCCTTATCGTTTCTCACACCTGGAAAAAGATTGATTTTTAACACCTGAAATTGAGTATGTTAATACATTTCTGAATGAAAAAATTCTACTTTACTTCATCAGTTCCTGATAATTGGTGAAAATCTAGAGGACTTTCAAGTTGTAATCATCCTATATCTAGATTATCCTTTATATGTTAATAAGTGATGACAACTGATGACACACTGCCTACACATTGTTCGTATTCATGTTATGATACTGTTACTAGACGTGATCAAATATCCACATAGATATGTAACATTGGAATATTGTATACCTGGTTATTTTTGCCCTGGTTATTTTTGCCCTTTTAATGACAGAAATCATATTCACCTCTTTTAAATCCAAAATCACCAGTCTTGTGGATGGCATATATGTCCATGCTTCAGTTCACTAGCTTGAAAATTTCACTTTTATTTTTCATTCGCCCACTCATCTATGGGTGACAAAGGCCAAAATTAAATGGAGTGAAAATTTGGAAAGTATACAGTTTTCTGCATTTATTATTCAATCAAATATTTGAATAATACATTTCAACTGTATTAAAACATTCTCTATGTGATGTGAAACGACAGTAGTAAAAATAATTGATCTCTTTAAGTCAGTCATGTTTCAGATGCTAGCATACACATTCTTAATGCACAGTTTATGACCAGTTGGTTTATTTTTAGGTAGAAAGTTGAAGTTAAATCTTTTCAAGATTTTTATTTCTTTCCTGCTCAGCTCATTGCTGGTGGATAGATTTAAATCCAGTTTTTATATGCGTTTCAGTATGACATTTTACGTCTTCAGTATTATAAAATATATAACATATTTTGAAAATTGAAGAATTTTATCAGTCTCGGTAAAATTCTGTGTAAATAAGATAAATGTATGAATGTTGTTATGGGGATTTCAGCTCTGATTCATTCTTTTTATCAAAAATTTCAGGAACGAGAAAATGTGGAAGGAAAACTCGTCAAAGTCAGTGAAGAAATAGACAAGCTGAAATCTGCCATACGTAAATTTCAGAGTGAAAAAGATGAGCTGGAGGGTGAGAATAGAACTCTCAAAGAACAAGTGGAACTATACCAGGTATGTATCTTGTGTAGAGGTCAAAGGTCTCATGGTTGCTCTCGGATACGTGGTTATGTATCGGAGCAATATTGTCTTATAGCCAGTGTATGAATATAATGTTTAGTGGTAGCATTCGTCTTGCAAGTGGAAGGTTCTTGGTTTGATTCTTGGTTCTGTGTAATTCCCATGACGTAACTCTTTGGCCCCTATAGCCATATTTGAAGTCACCCATTTCAAAGATTGGTACAGTCCACTGTCAAAATTGGGCAGTGTTATGATTTTAAATCAGAATACTGCAAATATTTCTCCTACAATATCAACTTGCTCTCCCCTGAATTATGACAGTAGACCATACTATCTGTTGATTTGGATGAGTCTAAATTTGACCTCAGGGGGTGATTAGTTGAAAAATTGTAGTGACTGTTCCTTTGTCAAGAACGCAGCATGATAAGTAAAAATTACAGATCAGTCCAATGAGAAAACCAACGTCCCTTGACTTGACATGTGAGCACATAATTGGACACTCACTGGATTGGTGTTAGTCCATAGCATTGGTCAAAATTTGTAGCAATTCACTTAAAACTGGTGACATCTCTATATATTTACATTTCTTTCAGCAGTCTACAATTGACTCGGTGTTAATGTAGACAAGGTTAATATCAGCTATAATCAAAGTGCCTGGTTTGACATCACAAAATGATGTATCCTCATTCGTGATGTCACACCAAGATATATCTATCAGATGTACTCAATACATGTTATACTTTACTTCACTGTTCCATCTATATGAGACCAATCATGTGGAATATTCCATTCTCATTATTTTGTTTTTAGCTCACATGATTGCTCAGATGGCTGACCTTGGCATCTCATTGGCTGAGACATTTTAAACTTCTTCTTAAGAACTACTGAACCGATTGCCTTCAAACTTGGTACACATGTTCCTTATGATATCCTGACCAAGTTGTTTTTTGGCCGATTCCGAATATCCAAGATGGCCACCCTGGCATCTGATTGGCTGAGAAATTTTCAACTTTTTCTTAAGAACCACTGAACCCATTGTCTTCAAACTTGGTACACATTTTGTATTCCTGAACAAGTGTTTTTCAGACTGATCTGAAAAACCAAGATGGCTGTCCTGGCCTCTGATTGTCTGAGATATTTTTAACTAAATCTTAAGAACCACTGAACCAACTCAACCAGAACACCTTAATTAAAGACATATTTCTCTTTGCCAAAATGTTGATTGTCCACACTGTCATCATTACTATGAAATGTATATTAGTCACATGAAGATCCTGTGAACTGGATGACCTTCAGGATGTAGAAACTCTTATTTACACGGGCCTCTTGTTCATTGTTATCGTTATTGTATTGTTGATTAATGTTCCACTCAAGAATCTTTCACTCATTTGGAGACGTCACCAAATTCCAGTGAATGGTTTCAAATTTTGGCCTATGCTCTGCACTTACAGTCATTGACCAGAGATGGTTCTTTAACATGCTGACACCTACTGTGACATGGGGCCTTGGTTTTTACTGTCTCATCCGAAGGACAGGAAAAGCCTGCTGCCGCGCTGAGGCTCGAACTTGCAACCCTCTGGTTGTGAATCAAGCACTCTACCAAGGAGTCATGATGGCTCTCTGTTTATGAAAACTATAAAATGTACATTTAACGAATGAAAGCTTGTCAAAGTGCGTTTATTGTCAATATGGCTACCATGTGTTTGACATAAATATTCATGGCACCCTAGCGGACACCATTCTCTTTATATATAATTCAAATGGCATCTATATTGACAATAAATGCATGCTGATCAGTGTTGATTTGTTAAATAAGTGAAAAATAGTAGTAAAACAAAATTGATATGAATTTGTTTTTCAGAGTCACGTCAATAAATCCGAGGACTCGGTCAGAGTAAACGGACAGCAGCTTGAGGAACTCCAGATAAAATTAGCTGAACAAGAAAGTATGGTGTCCCATTTAAACAAGAAACTGAGAGAAGTAAAAGTACAAAGTGATGAATTGAAAAAGAAACTTGAAAAACAAAAAGCTGTAACACAAGAAGACAAGGTAATAATGACAAAACAAGTGTTAAATGTAATCTGATAAAATCATCAAAATATACATACAGTAACATGGTGACACGATGTATAGATGACTATCTTATGACAGAAATAACCTGTAGCTTGTGATCATGTGATAAATAAAAAACTGTACAGTAATCTAGAAACATAGATAGCAGTAAGCAACTAAAATATGTAGGATACCTGTTGAATTTGAATATACAAAAATACCTCAAGTTTTAAGATGGCCAAGATACTATCAAATACCAGAACATTAGATGGGAGGGCAAATTTAAAATGAAAGTAAAATGTTCAAGCTATATATTGAAGCATGGGTATACTTGTCATTCAAGAGAGTGGTGATTATGGGTTAATTTGAGATGGAATATGTCTTCTGTGATATAAGGGCAAAAATAAACAGGGCGAACTTTTCCAGGTATACGGTATGGATTTTATTGACCTCCATTGCCTCATTTTGTCTGTCTATCTGCACATAGCAAGAATGTTTCTAAATTGGTTTTAAATCTAGAGTGATGACACCATGCTTCAAATGTAGGTTGCCATGGGAATTACATTTTATTGTAAACCCTGTGGTCTAGAGATAAGAGATCAATGTTGCACCTACACTTGTAATGGTTTGTTTATTCTGTAGAATCAGCTCCTGTCCTGTATTCACTGGCCTCTGTGGTAGAGTGATAAGAGCATTGCACTTTGAACCATGAAATCTCTCACTTTGGTCCAGTTGTTAGTGGTGGAGAAGGGACACCTTTAACAATGTACCCAGGAAGAAACCATTGGCCTTCCGCAAATAAACTGACAAACTTTCTCACAAAATCAGCTTAGCTTCCAGCTGGACTTGCACTCTTGCTGCCTGGATGCGAGAGATTTCATGGTTTAAAGTATGATACTCTAACCGCTCAGCCACTGTGGCCCTTGTTAGTTTAGACGGGAACGAGATTTTGACCATACACAATATGTAATAGAGATCATTTTTGATGTATTTCAAATTATTTACAGGTTTACCAGAGGACAGGGTCAGTGCCATGGCACCTTTGAGCCCCATAGGAACCTCAGTTTCTTCCCGGGTACATTGGGGTTCTCTCCTCCACCATTGTAAACCACATAACTGAAAAATTGTTGAGTTTGGCATTAAATTCCGTTCAAAACTCAAACTCTGAAAGAAGTATTGAAAAGTGTTAAAACAACTGTTATGAAATAATCTAAAAACCTTGTTTCTCACAACTTTCTCTCTTTGATCATGTTGACAGGATCAGATTGAGCGTTTTGTCGAGAGGCTGAGAAATACAGAGGACAAACTTTCTGCTGCTGAGAATGTCAAGGTTATTTTACAATCAGAGGTTCAGGCTTTCACAGAGATTCAAGAAAAGATGTCAACCAACTTAGAAGTAAGTGTCTTATTAGTTTTGCTCTCAAGCAAAGTATTGCAAATCCAGAAATTTTCAGAGGACTTTATTTTGGTGAAACACCGATTCTAAATATTCACAAGATGATATTTTTGCGATTACAAATGGCCATTTCAGTAATCTGTTGTCCTACACTTTCTTAAAAATATTGTTTTGGTTTTTTTTCACAATAACACAAGTTAATATCTACTCTTTGCTATTGGTAAATCATCTGGACCGATAATAAACTATCCCCCCCTTAATTGTAATTGACCAATGTTGCATTGTGCCTTTCAGTTTCACTTTGGCATCAGGTTAGAAAATAAAGCGAGAATTTAATAGTAGTGACCGAGAGCTCTCATGAAATTATGCATAAATTAAATTATAAGTAAATAAAATAAAAATGGATTTACAGTACCACATTTGATGCATTCAGTGATTTCCAATAAGATCAGGGAATTGATATATTTATTGATTTCTAAAAGATCAGGGAAAAGACCTGAAAGTTTAATCATTGGCTATTTCAACTCATGAAAAATGTTTAAATAGAATTCCTTGATTTACATATCAAAAGCTTTCAAAATTTCTGCTTTCTCACCTTTCAGTATTTCACTGTGGTTTAGATATATTGTGGGTAAACTTCACGTAATTTGTCATGATCAAGTGTTTTGTATTTTGAACCTACAGTTCTAATAAATGAGTTTGAATAAAGACATATAGAATTGTTTTACTGCCAGCCTCCATTTTGAAAATCTTTTTAAGAAGCACACAGAAATATATGCCTTAAAACCTGTTTTATAACAATTTGAACTATGTGTATCAGGACTCGAAATTAATACTGGTCTGCTGGCCCATAGCCAGTAAATAATAGGATGGGCCAGTAGATTTCTCATCTGTACAGGCCAAATTAGTAAATGTACTGGTCTGCTGGTCCATAGCCAGTAAATAATAGGACAGGGCAATAGATTTCTTATCTGTACAGGCCAAATTAATACATGTAGTGGTCTGCTGGTCCATAGCCAGTAAATAATAGGACAGGCCAGTAGATTTCATATCTGTACAGGCCCCATTGTCCAGTAAAAGAACTCAACATAGAGTGTGCTCTTTTCAATAATTGTTACACATATGTAAATCTTACACCTGCTTGTTCTCAGGTGTTATAGTTTGCTATTTTTTTTATCTACATGTAAATATATCATAAAGTTATTCCTTTTGATTATTCATGGGCCAGTAAAAGTTTGATGGTGAAGGTAGATTTTTATTCGACTGGCCCTGTAAGCCACCCTATAAAATACATTAAAGCTCCGTATACTGACAGTCCTCAGGTGAACATTTAGGCCCATGAGCATGCTGTTAAACTCTAGATTTTCCTTTTTTTTTTAATAAAATCCCAGTATGTTTTAGTGTGCAACTAGAAACGGTTAGAATTACACGGTCGGTATAATAGTCTTGTTTGCGATTACTCTGTTTCTCTATATCAAATGTTTAGTTGCCTTATCGTTGGCGATTGCTTAGATGTCTGTTCCAATTGTGATGAGGATTCATTCCTACATATTTCATTTTGATTTGACTGTGGACTTGTGGCGGGTGTGACCAGTCGACAGGGGATGCTTACTCCTTTATTGCACCTGATCCCACCTCTTGATTTCCAGAGGTTCGTGTTTGTCCATTTTTTACCAGATTTGTACCTGTATCCTGGACATCCTAAAGATTTATACTTTGATATCTGAGATTTTTTGTAATTACTACAATTTACTGTAGTAAAAACATATAACCTGTCAGATTGAATGTCTTGAATCCTTTCTTGACCTGGACAAGTTTAAATTTTAGGTAATTAAGCATAACAACATTAAAATTTCACTGCAAGAGTAGTCGTTCTTACTTGTCATCATACCTTTGAGTATCCCGTGAGCAATAAAATGTTTATCTCATTAAGATGGTCATAACAGAAAATTGAGTAAAATCATCCATATGATAATCAAAATTTTACTGTATAGTTGCTTTTATTCATGGGGGATTTAATTTTGCTATATTTACAGTAAATAAAAATACCATGAAATTAAATATCTGTGAATATAGTATCTTATACTTATGAATTATCAATAAGACAAAAATTATAAAAATTGATCCATATATAAAAAGACATCATGTATATACACGAATCACAAAATATTTATAAGCTTTATTTAGAAGCTCTATGTAATGTACTGGTAAACAGTCATAACACAATTTGTTTTGTTTTAGAAAGTCTTGAGTGAAATTTTCTCCCTGTGAATAAGTTCCTTTCAGAAAAGCGCGAAAATTTCTCCCCATAAATTTAAACAACTGTACAGTACTCTGCCCCACCAAGTGACATGACTTAAACAATAATAATGTTAACTTTGATACAGAGGTCCGAGGGAGAGTGTCATGCTCTAAAGCTTCAATTGACACAGATGGAAGAACAGCTGATGCAGGAGACAGCGTTGTTAAAGACGGAGATACAGTCCTTGCAGGAAGATCTCAAATCAGCACTGGAGGTAACATCTTACTTCAATTTTGTTTTGTTTTTAATCAGTATCGTACAGGTATGTTATAGATTCTAATGCACTCTGTTTGTTTCGCGTTATTTTATTGATGTTTCATGTTTCTCTGTTAGATAAATAAGTATAATATTGCTAGAGAAATTGACATTCAAACGACTTTATATTCCGTCGTAAATTCAATTCCTCGATGAATGGTTTTATCGGCAGGTAAAAGTTTCGCACCGAGTGATATGACCCTTTAAATCTTTTGTTTTTTGAGAGATTTTCAATTTCAGTGTAAACCTATTTCAATGATGATTTAGTTTAGGTGTTGTGTTAACATGGTGTCATTGTTCAGAACTATATTTCTTTTTTGACAATTAGAGTCTTAACATGTTTTAAAGGACTGCTCAAGGGAATAAGCTTGCTGATACCTAAGCTGATTTTATGAGAAAGTTTGCCAATTTACCTGTGGAAGGCCGGTGGTCTCTTCCCAGGTACATTATAACCAGGTTCTCTACTCCACCAATAAAAACTGGCTGCCACCATATAAATGAAAAATTGTGTGGTGCATAAAACACTTCAAAATTTAGAAAATTCAAAATTCAAGGAAATATGCAAAAAAGGTTATGACATGTGGTCACTTATGACATATGGTCACTTAAGACATGTGGTCACTTAATTCTGGGTGCTGAGTATCCAATCATTTGATCATCTTTATTAACATACAATTACAAAGTGAAACTTTTTAAAACCTTTATATGACAGTTCTATTTGCTTAACAGACATGTTATCTAAATTGACTCACAGTTGAATGATCTTTGAGTCAGTAAATTTCCTGACAAACACATTTAATGAAATGCACATTTTGAAAGTTTCCCGAAAGGTAATTTGTATAAAATACTTTTCACTTATTTACCACGTCTTTTCAAAGTTGCTTGATATAGGTTTGGTCAAAATATATGGGAGTAAAAATAACAGTCGTTAGACGCGTAAGATAGGAAGTCACTGAAATCAGGTCATTACTTTTGATATAGGAAAATTCTTTGGGAGGGTTTCATTCAGATCACATAAGTCAGGTAGCTGCTAAAACAGTGAGTCACTACGGCAGATTAGACTATATATTTCTATTTTTATATAAGATCCATTCTGATTTTGTGTGTATTTTCTATTTTTATATTTCCACAGGAAAAGGGACAATTACAAGAACAGAGAGATGAACTACTACAGAGTAAGGAGACAACTGAGAACTCTCTGTCATCTTTGCATTGTTTAAAGATGGCGCAGTCAAGTCTGAAAGAACGCTATTCTAAAATGGAACAAAATCACTCCGAGTTACAGGCTGAACTTGCAAAGAAAAAGGTAAAGCGCCTTGTCATTTAGCTTTGCTATAAATGTATAGTAAGGTTTAAATAGATGTTTTTGCTTTATCTTTAAACTTTATCTCACAGAATAACCGCCTAATGTTTACATTTTTTCACTGGATAAACCATGTCTGTATACACATAGACCATGGTACTACTGTAAACATGGATGTTCCCTTGTGTTGATAATTATGTAATTTTCTTATGCAAACCATATACGTGGAGGTAATTTATGCCATGTCACATCTTACTGTGACCAGACATTTATTAAATGATGATTTTTAGCACAACCGTGGGACTGGTACACAGGTAATTTACCTGATAAAACTTAATCACATGTTTTATAGTGTAAATTATCCCCACATGTAAATTTACATGTGTATAGTATTCTCAAGCTCTGTAATTCAGGCCATGTTCCAGTTACATAGACTAACTAATGATGAGAGCTCTGTCTGCATACACATAGACTGTGGTACTATTCTGAAGCTCTGTAATTCAGGCCATGTTCCAGTTACATAGACTTACTAATGATGAGAGTCCTGCCTACATACACATGGACTGCCATATTATTCTTAAACTAACAAATGATAAAAGTCCTTCCTCCAAACATGTGAACCGTGGTATATATTGAAAGTATATAGTTCAGGCCATGTTCCAGTTACAAAGACTAACCAATGAGGAGAGTCCTGCCTCCAAACATATTGACCGTGGTATATATTGAAAGTATATAGTTCAGGCCATGTTCCAGTTACACAAATTATTTAGGACATACTTCAGTTACATAGATTATTTAGAGCATGTTTTAAATACATAGATTATAACCAATGATATTATTTTCGATTTCTAAGTATCTTTAATTTGTAATTTTAGAAAGAATCAAAGCAACAGATGCAGGACTTACTGAAAGAAGTAGAAGACTACAAGGAACGGTTAAATATGGCATCAGATGAATACAAAAGTCTGTACAAAGAAAAGAGAAAGATACAGAAAAATATGGATAAACTGATGGAGAAAAGTATGAGTAATATATATTGTCTTAATTTGTGATAGGAGTTTTAAGGCATTGTATAAAATTTTAATTGTTTGATGTAATCTGCCTACACAACCAAAATGTTGCTGCTGAAAGAATTTTTTTTTTTCACATAAATTTTCCCAATTTTTTTTTCAAGATTTTTTAGGGGTGCATTTCCATCAACTGTTCTTTATTTGACTGTTTCTTTAAAAAAATTGTTTATATGCTTGAATCTCATCCTTGAAGCCCCTTCCCAGGACCAAGCTCCTTGCCAAATTTGGTTGAAGTCTTTCCAGTAAATCTTGAGAAATTGTTCAAATGGAAAAATTAACTGACTTTTGATAACAACAGATGCTGGACATTGGCGATTAAGCATACATTTTGTAAACTCTTGCTTTGTTTGATTTCTTTTTCTTATCAAATGTAATTTGCCTACCTACTGCATGGTATAAACTAGATAGAGATAAATATAGTACACTTTATTATGAATAAACTGTTTCAGAGATAAATATAGTACAGTGTATTATGGGTAAACTGGTTCAGAGATAAATATAGTACAATGTATAATGGGTAAACTAGTTCAGAGATAAATATAGAACACTTTGATATTCTCCTATTTCAGTGAATTCCAGAAAACAGTGCAAAAAATCGTCTGAAAGTTCTGAAGCTAAGGTTGAGGTAGAACAAATACAGACTTCTGCTAATGAAACAGAGGGTGAGAAAATTGACCTATTTGACCTGTAACACTGTATTGCCATATCCTTTGTTAAAACATTAAAGGGGCATTAGCTGTGTTTGCCAAAAGATTTATTTCATTTTTAGTACTTAAATTGATAAACAATAACAAACAAGAGATATGCACAGCCATAAACAATTTTATGAGCATATATATATTTGTGAAAATAAGGTCAGGTCCAGTGTTGTATTCATATACAAATAGTAAGAACGAGTTAATCAATTAAAACTGAAAAAGTGCCAAACCTGAGTTTCTTGAGCAATTTTCACAAAATACAAAGGAATATAAGAATTTTTATGTCTATGTATCTCTCTTTTTCGTTACTGTACATCAATCTTCGTGGTAAAGTAAGAAAGAATTTGGGGGAAAAAAACACAGCTAATGCTCCTATGTGCCATCTGTAGTGTAAGGTTTGAAATAATAAAAAAAAAAAACATTTTAGCATATTTGGACATACCAGTAACTAAATGCTGATTGCTGATGGTCTTACTGAATGAGATGATAAAATGTCAATATTTATGTTAAAGGCTGTCTCTGATTCTATCTTAATGATGAAACAAATCACATAATTGTAACATTCTATTATGTTACAGGCTGTCTCTGATTCTATCTTAATGATGAAACAAATCACATAATTGTAACATTCTATTTATGTTATAGGCTGTCTCTGATTCTATCTTAATGATGAAACAAATCACTTAAATGTAACATTCTATTTATGTTATAGACAGTCTCTGATTCTATCTTTTTTGTGTGTCATTACCATATTAGCCATCATAAAAAACCAGATGTGCTTCTGTTGAAAAATCAGATAAAAAATGGAATTTTTACCAAGTTTGTATAAAGATGAAACAAATCATATAATTGTAACATTCTGTTTCCCCAAATTCTTTCAAATCACTGACATCTTTATCATATCCCTTTGTTCTGTTATACAGTAACATCAAACAGTCTGTCAGCCAGTGATGTATCCATACCAACGCAACTTCAAAATGAGCTGGATAACGTCAGTGAAGAGCTGGCTAAACGCAATGACAAAAAACAAAAGTAAGTCGTTCATTTCTGGAGCTGCAACCATGCACACTTTGTGTACTTTTATCTTGTTTATGTATTAGGTATTTTCATTATCCAGAGTTACCAACCCTTGTAGCAGGTCTCGATTGTGATTTCATTTGTTTGTGCGCAAAAAGAGAAAAGTTATTAATTGTGACGTTATATGTTTCTGTGAAAATGACGTTGTTTTCTGGCTTAGAGACATGACATCACAATCGATACCTGCTGACATGGAAGATAATTCTGACTAATGAAAAAACCGAATAGGCCTACCTTGAAATTCTTGCCCCTGGTTATGTTCACCCTTTTAGAACATAACATATATTTACCGCATCTTAGATTTCCTCTAAATTACCACAGTCTCATGGTTGGCATGTATACCCATGCTTTCATCAGTTTACTTGAAATTTTCACTTTCATTTTAAATTGGCCCTCTTGAATAGGGTGAAAATTAATCAGGGGCGAAAATTTTGAGGTTTACAGTTAAAAACTGAACTCCATCTTTACCAAACAAACATGTATTTACAATTATACATCAGTTATAAGTTTATGTTTGAATGGCCTTTATAGACAGAGGCTTTTTTTAAAAGGTGGGTTTTAATGCAAGTATGACTGTGTATCATTCTTTACAGATACAAAAAACTTTACCTGGAGGAAAAGGAAAAACTTGAAGCACTTCAAAAACACTACCACGAACAGAGCAGAAAGAAAGATGAGGAGATTGAAAGACTTAGAAGACAAGAGGAACAAGCATGTGCAGAAACAGAGGTCAAAGTTCGATCTTTAGAGGTCAGCATACAAACTGTTTTATCTGGTAAAACCTGTCTGGTAGGACTGATGTTTTGTATAACATGGTGTCCGATGGTATTGTACATTGTAAAACCTATCAAATTAGTCGACCCATTGGTATATGTTGTATAAATATTTCGCCAACACTTTTTATATGGCCATCTTTAACAGACTTATTATGGTATACCATTGTCCGTCCGATCGTGCATGTCTCGCAATAACTTGAGTTTGCCTTTATGAATCCTTAAACTGGCTTTTCCTGTCCTTCGGATGAGACATTAAAAACAGAGGTTCTGTGTCACAGTAGGTTTCGGCACGTTAAAGAAACCCCACTGAGCATAGGCCAAAATTTAAAGCCCTTCACCAGCATTGGTTGATGTGTCTATATGAGTGGAAGATTCTTGAGTCGGACTTTAAACGACAATACAATGAATCCTTAAAAACAGTTTTACACAATGTTGGATTTCATGGGGAGTAGGCACCTGTTGATTTTGAAGATTTTGACTTTTGTTATTACTGAGTTATGGGACGTTATTTGATAAAAATTTAGCATGTCTTACAATAGATCAAGTTTGCTAGGTACATGTATTGCCTGGTACCAAGACTGCTTAAAGAGTCAAGTTTCTCACTTCAAAATAAAGATCCTTAATGTACAATTTATTATGACTTGTGGATGGGTGTATCATGCGCCAATAGCATTGCTGCTTATTTTCTTATGTAAAGATATCACTATAGGTATAAGTGACATTTCTCATATTTTGGCCCACTCTTCAGTACCATGTCTACAGTGACATGGGAACTCCATTTTTACTTAATTGGTTCCATAGATGATTGATTTTGAGAGATCCCTGGTAATAATGTACTGGTAAAGAGACCATCGGCCATCTCCAAGTAAATTGGCAAACTTTCTCATAAAATCATATGAGGTTAGGGAACCTCATATGGGACTTGAACCCCTGCTGACTAATGTTAGAAACTTCATGGCTTAAACTCTGATCTCTTACAACTTGACCATGGAGGCCCCTGGATGATTGATGAAAATCTCTTTAGAAATCTTTAAAAAGTTTGCTTAATTAAAAGTGGTGGAATTCTGTAAGAATTTTGAATAATAAACTTTGCAGCTAATGTTCGAAATATAAAAAGATTTATTTTTATGAATTGGCTACAATTGTTATTTACCCATGGTGAGTTTCAAATTACAAATAATGATAAGAAAGACTCAATGTTTTTAACTAAAAGAGACAGTTGTTAATGAAATTAAAACATACATTGCTGATTTGAATTTGCAGAATTTTGTGACAGATCAAGAGAAAACTATAGATGACCTGAGTCGTAAATTGCGAGACAATGTTAAAATTCATGATGTAAGTCCGACCATTTTGTTTAGTATAAAAATCCACTTATTTTGAATGAAAACTGGAATGAAAATTGATTAATAATACTATATATATTTAGGCCTTTTATGTTAGATGTGGCAGCAGGTGTCTGTGATGATTTGGTTTATGAAGAAGCAATTTATCCTCCATTCATAATGCCGATTAACAATTTGTGTGCCTGAATCTTTTTAGCAGTTTTGTGCCTTTTGTTATATTTATTTCTAAAGATCTTAATTTCAATCAGATTTAAATAAATAAAAAAATTCAAAGATTTTTTTTTTCAATTATTTTTATGAAAAGAGCCTATCTTAAGTGTAGAGTCCTTGGTTGGGCACTTTAAAAGAAATAATTTATCATTGATGGACTTAGCTGTAAGTAAAGGGAAGCTTTGTTGTTGAGTGTGGGTTTTATAAGGGAAGGTCAGAGATTTTAGTGAAAAAATGTTAAAATACATGTAAGGTACACTGAGTACTACTCTTAAAGCACATTGAAGTAGTAGGTTTTGATTGGATTGGCACTGGATATTAAAGGTTTATAATTACAAACTTTTGGGTTTTATTTCATCGAAGTAAAGTTTCCATGTTATTTTATTTTCCCTGCATAATGTGTTATGGACTTTCAAAAATTAATATCAATTATTAATTATCAATTATGTTATCAATATTTTTGTGCCCTGCCTCAGTCCAACCCAGGGGATATGCACCGTCTCGGTCTAACCTAGGGATATGCCCTGCGTCAGTCAAACAATGGAACATGCCCAATCAGGAATGGCACTCTAAAGCCTTATCTACAAATCACATGGCTAATTGTAGTCATCAGTAGTGCCGAGATTCAAGTGTAATAACCCAGGGTATTGAATGACATCACCTGTGGGTTACCCTGGGTTGCACTGAGGATGTTAAATCATCTGAAGCGGGAACATGAATGATATTCTGAAATTGAAAAATGGATGTGGTCTGAATGTCGCAATATTTTGTGTTGAACTTGTTTTTCCCGTTGATTGTTTCTATAATGCTGTCATTTTTTTTTCAGGGTCCAAAATCACCAAAGATTTCCAACTGTGGGGCACCTGGGGGTAAAGAAAATCCTGTTATGTATCCGATGGGACCAGTAAACAATGCTGGATATCCTGTTCTGTTGTACAAGAATCCATACACTACTGCTACAGCACATTATTGCTATTCTCCTGTTGGTTATCCCCATCCATCACCTATGATTAATGGAAAATTTGTAGATCCACCTAAGTATCCAGGTAAGTAGACTGATTGTAGTCTGTAAATATATACACATGTACATGTGTGTGTGTGAGTGTGTGTGTGTGGGCTCGTGCATGTGTGTGTTATTTATTTCAGGGTTCCTACAGGGCAGAGATTTTCTGGAAAGTGCTTTTTTTGTCATGGAATGGCAATGAATTTAAGTCTGAGTCAGGGAAAGTCTGGGAGATATAAAATATTTTTTTGTTCTTGATTTTCAGTTTTTCTGGCTTGAATTTCAAGTCAATTTTCACCCAGAAATGCACTAGAGGCCACCAAATGACTTCCCATTTTCAAAGTTTACTTGCGGGGGGGGGGATGCCCCAACCTCCCTTGAAGGACATTGCTCTTGTGGCACTCATGGTGCAGCACCTTTGGTAAAATGTTGAGAAAGGTGGGGAACTTTAGGGAATTTTCTGTGCTATGAATATATATATATTTCTTTAAATATAATATATGTACTGATGTTGTCAACTTGTATGTCTGTATCATACCAAATGACTTACTGACAAAACTTATCAATATCTTAATACACAATGAAATCCAGTGAAACTTGTATATGAATATCCCCTAAGGGAAACAACAAAATAATCTTTATAGAAAGGTGTTTTTTATATAAAGGATGATTTGTACACATATGGTACTACATGTATTCAAGACCGTCTTGATGACCAGGTGGTCTTTATACACAGGTGGTCACTAAGGCAGGTTTTACTGTAGTATGTACACAGTTTTTCATTGTTCTCTATATTTTATCATGGATATTTAGGGCGATACCCTGTGGAACCACTGAGGTACCCAGAAACTGGAAAACCGACCGATCCAACACTTGAAGCCAACAGGAATTCAGGAACTGACCATTTGTCAGATGACCAGTTAGATCCTTCTTCAGACCCACACACGCCACTCACCCCTCTTCCTCCTCCCCTGGAGCCAGAAAAATTACCAAATGCTAAACTTGCATCTGTGAAGTCTGTCTTGATGGAAGGAGGTAAGACTGAGCACTAACATCATAAATAATAAAATGAATTTGATTGCGTATGTTGTGTACTTAACAAGAAAAATATTACCAGATGTCCAGGTGTTAATAGACTCTTTATTGTTGATGGTCATTTGCCCTTTCAGTTGGGAATTTTACATCAAATTTGGAAGAAGTAAATCTGTTTGTTGTACTCATAACAACGAAGACACAGGTAGTTATTCATCCTGATTCCTTGATTCAACTGACAGCATACTTTTCATTTGAAGATATCATAATCTAATGGATATTGAATGAGTGGTATTGAGAATTGTAAAAATCTCGTTTGTTGGCATAGCAAATGTGAGCTGTACAGTTTACATATTTTGGAACTTTTGCTCAGAATTGGGGGGGGATTGTAAATTTTGCTTTGGAAATGGGGCTTTTTAACGTGCCCACATGTTAATGATATTGATCCCTGGATGTCTGTAAAAATAAAGATTTTAACATGTACTTTATATTTTTATTCAGAAACAATAAATTATTATAAAGTGTTTTAGTATTGCTTTTGCATTTGGTATGCAAGAGTTTTAAAGTTATTTTCCTTATGTTAGTAATTACCAATGTTTGCTTTACATTATAGACAAGCCTATTGGTGAGATCACTGTAAAATATGGGGAGAATCACTTCAAGATTATGGATGAGGTAGTGCTTCCCTCCGCCCCACCAGCACCACATGACAACAAAGAAGATAGGTATGTCCTACGTTGTCTTTTGAACTTCATGGCTCCATGGGCTCCTCTTTGGCAGAGTGGTGAGAGCACATCGCTTGAACCCTTTCAACCCTGCAGACCATAATAGACTGGTCTATACAAAAGAACATTCTTTGTATATACAGTTTACCCTTGATAAATCGCCTTCCATTTTAATGCCAAGATTTCCTTCTATATAATTGCCCTGTTCTAATGCCAAAACCTGCATATCGCCATCCACTGCTGATTCTCTGGTAAGAATGGTCATTTATCAGTGTTCCCAGACACACAAAAAGCTGCGTGAATCACGTAGTTTCATTATAAAACACACACAAAAACAATATACACTACGTACATTCAGGCCTAGTGGATGCCCATCACATTATCATTTATATTGTCATTATGATGGTAACACTACAGCAATGTCAGTTTCCTGTGTCATATCCTTAGTTTGAAAACTGTGTCAGTGATTATAAAACAATTTATCCAAAACATTTGGTGTATTTGTGAATGTAAGACCTTCCCAACTTCAAAACTCTTGCATGATTCTTATCAGTTGAAGGTCAGTTTTGATGAACACAGTTTGCAATATCCTGACTGAAGACTTTACATTCACAGCGGGGTGCCAAGATAATGGAATGATTTGAAATCTTTACAGATTTTGATTATGCAATTTTGACTTTGTATCAAAATACTCTTGAATCTCAGTGGTTTCATAACATGAAAGTCCATTAATTGACAATAGATGTTGAACACAGTGTATTATCTACAGATGATGTCACAATTGTATATCACAATTTATATATCAACATTACAACTACATGTATTCATGGAGGTCGAGATCAGATGAGTAAAATAAAACTTGCTTTTGATTAAATTTAATGTTTATATACCCCTGAATTGTGTCCTTGTACCCCTATTTTTTGCTACCCATGGGGTACAAAAACCCCTATCCTGAAAAAGCAGTGGGAACACTATTTAAACATGTTCAATACCACGACTGTATTGCCAGACTAGGTGAAAAAACGTGTGAGTAAAACTGTTAGCCAACTGTAGTTTGTTTACTTCAAATAATAACTGCAAAGGGAGATAACTCAAACAGCGACTGTATAAACTGGTATCTGATTGCATGAACAAAGTGTAGTCATACGGGACTAGCTTACAAGTGAAATCTTGTTTTCGTGAAAGTTGGAAAAAATTGACACGTCCTGTATTTACACAGCATTTATCATACATCAAGAAATAATTATGAGTAGATGGGATATTTAAACTTAAAACCATTGTATTACCATCCTGTCAAAGAGTTATTTAAAAAAAAATTGAAAGTTAACATTAGAAATGTTTCTGAGTTATTGTTGAAAACAGATTTTGCTGCCGTTGAACATGTAAATATTTTGGATGGTTTAATTTTGGCCATTTTAATAGGGTGGCCGAATTGTAAAAACTTAAACAATAGATAAAATATCGGAATTTACAGTACAGAGTTGTAAACAGGATATGATATACAGCAAGGATTAAAGACATGTAAATGACCACACCTGGGAAATAATAAACCTCGATATATTGCCAAACCTGTTATATCGCCAAAATTAAGGAAAACAAAAGGTGTTGGTATATCGGGAATGAACTTTATTTAGGTTTGAAAAGGGTTACACCATGTTACAATATGTGACGAAATGTGTTTGTTTCCTTGCTGAATGCTAATCATATTTCTGGAGTAGTCATTGTAACTGGCTGCCACCTTATCACAGAAAAGTTGTTGATTGTTGCATAAAATATTAAAGTAAACAAAATACTTGTGACCCCCATATCTTTGGTTATGTAGATAGAAAGGGAAATATTTTGTCCCCCATATGTTGAGTTGTGTAGAACAGAAAGTGGATGGTTGTGACCCCCTGATCTCAAGATATATAGATAAAGAGTAGAATATTAACCCACCCCCTTCACTATGGAAAGTGGACTGTTGTGTAACCCGATTTCAAGTTGTATAGACAGAAATCAAACTTTGTCTCCAGTCTGAAGTTTTATAGACAGAAAGGGAAATGTTGTGTCCCCCGGTCCTTAGACTGAAAGTGGACTGCTATGACCTTGATCTCAAGTTGTATAGACAGAAAGTGGACTGTTATGACCTTGATCTCAAGTTGTATAGACAGAAAGTGGACTGCTATGACCTTGATCTCAAGTTGTATAGACAGAAAGTGGACTGTTATGACCTTGATCTCAAGTTGTATAGAAAGTGGACTGTTATGACCTTGATCTCAAGTTGTATAGACAGAAAGTGGACTGCTATGACCTTGATCTCAAGTTGTATAGACAGAAAGTGGACTGTTATGACCTTGATCTCAAGTTGTATAGACAGAAAGTGGACTGTTATGGATCTCAAGCTGTATAGACAGAAAGTGATCTCTATGACCTTCTCAAGTTGTATAGACAGAAAGTGGACTGTTATGACCTTGATCTCAAGTTGTATAGACAGAAAGTGGACTGTTATGACCTTGATCTCAAGTTGTATAGACAGAAAGTGGACTGTTATGACCTTGATCTCAAGATGTATAGACAGAAAGTGGACCATTATGACCACCTGTTCCCAAGTTTTATAGACAAAAATTTGACTATTATGACCCTGATCTCAAGTTGTATAGACAGAAAGTGGACTGTTATGACCTTGATCTCAAGTTGTATAGACAGAAAGTGGACTGTTATGACCTTGATCTCTATAGACAGAAAGTGGACTGCTATGACCTTGATCTCAAGTTGTATAGACAGAAAGTGGACTGCTATGACCTTGATCTCAAGTTGTATAGACAGAAAGTGGACTGTTATGACCTTGATCTCAAGTTGTATAGACAGAATGTTTAGACCTTGATCTCAAGATGTAGACAGAAACTGGACCATTATGACCACCTTCCCCAAGATAGACAAAAGTTGTATTATTAGACAGTTGTATAGACAGAAAGTGGACTGTTATACCTTGATCTCAAGTTGTATAGACTCAAGTCTCAAGTGTATAGACAGAAAGTGGACTGCTATGACCTTGTCAAGATGTATAGACAGAAAGTTGTTATGACCTGATCTCAAGAGTATAGACAGAAAGTGTTATGACCTTGACAAGTTGTATAGAAGTGGACTGTTATGACCTTGATCTCAAGTTGTATAGACAGAAAGTGGACTGTTATGACCTTGATCTCAAGATTATAGACAGACCTGTTATGACCTTGATCTCAAGTTGTATATAGACAGAAAGTGGACTGTTATACCTTGATCTCCTTAGACAGAAAGTGGACTGTTAGTTGATCTCAAGTTGTATAGACAGAAAGTGGACTGTTATGACCTTGATCTCAAGTTGTATAGACAGAAAGTGGATAGACCTGATCTCAGTATAGACAGAAAGTGGACATTATGACCACCTGTTCCCAAGTTTTATGACAAAAATTTGACTATTATGACCCTGATCTCAAGTTGTGTAGACAGAAAGTGGTGTTATGGATCTCTGTTAGACAGAAAGTGGACTGCTATGACCTTGATCTCAAGTTGTATAGACAGAAAGTGGACTGTTATGACCTTGATCTCAAGTTGTATAGACAGAAAGTGGACTGTTATGACCTTGATCTCAAGTTGTATAGACAGAAAGTGGACTGTTATGACCTTGATCTCAAGTTGTATAGACAGAAAGTGGACTGTTATGACCTTGATCTCAAGTTGTATAGACAGAAAGTGGACTGTTATGACCTTGATCTCAAGTTGTATAGACAGAAAGTGGACTGTTTACCTTGACTCTTGATAGACAGAAAGTGGACTCATGACCTTGATCTCAAGTTGTATAGACAGAAAGTGGACTGCTATGACCTTGATCTCAAGTTGTGTAGACTGGACTGTTTATGAAGTTGATCTCAAGTTGTATAGACAGAAAGTGGACTGTTATGACCTTGATCTCATGTAGTATAGACAGAAAGTGGACTGTTATGACCTTGATCTCAAGTTGTATAGACAGAAAGTGGACTGTTATGACCTTGATCTCATGTAGTATAGACAGAAAGTGGACTGCTATGACCTTGATCTCAAGTTGTATAGACAGAAAGTGGACTGCTATGACCTTGATCTCAAGTTGTATAGACAGAAAGTGGACTGCTATGACCTTGACAAGTTGAGTATAGACAGAAAGTGGACTGGACTTGATCTTATAGACAGAAAGTGGACTGTTATGACCTTGATCTCAAGTTGTATAGACAGAAAGTGGACTGTTATGACCTTGATCTCAAGTTGTATAGACAGAAAGTGGACTGTTATGACCACCTGCTCTCAAGTTGTATAGATTGTTACAACCCCCACCCCTATCTTTGGTTGTGTATATGTAGTTAGAGATTAGAATGTTATGCCCTCTTGTTGCAGTCACACCGATATCCAAGTCCTGACAAAATCTGTTCATTTGTACATTTGAAAACGTTTTTAAAAAACAAGGTTTATTATGGGTTCATCACTTTCAATAGAATAAGACCAAATGCCAATGTAAATTAAACTAAATCAAAATTCACTTTGAATCTTTAGGTTTGAAGATGCAATTGGTGACGCCATGAAGATCTGCCCTGTATGTAACGACACTTTCTCCGCTGATATCGATCAAAGGAACTTTGAAGAGCATGTCCTGAGTCATGTAGGCCGAATCTGTCCGATTTGTCATAACCTGGTAGAAGATGTAGATGACCAAGGATTCCAGTACCATGTTAACCAACATCTGGATAAATCAGTTGACACTGTTTAAATGGTGACGTGTTATGACAACATTAATTTGTTGTCATGGTTATGATGGACTGTAGTATACGTGGAATCAACATCATGTGATTGTAAATGTATACCAGATATTTGAATCAACTGTTTCCAGGATATTTAATGTGAAACTGTTTACTGTACATACTCTTAAATATTGGAATACACATCATGATTACAGATTATCATTTTAATTATCGGGGATTTAAGATTTGATTTGATTTTCTCTTGAAAAATTTTTGGTTATTTTTACACCATTTCATGTATAAAGTTATGAAATTGCAACCAAATTATATTTGCTCTTTAGTTGTGATTTGTTGTATATATATATATATATATATATATATATACATATATGTATATATATATATATATATAATTCTGCGTGGTTAATTGACTTTGTTTCCATGGTGACGAGTGAGTTGTGATATACATGATGTATGTAACTAATTTTCTATATTTTATCCAACAATATGACACTAACTTTTGTATATTCTGACTTCTGGCAATACATAAACCAGCATACATATTGTAATGAAATGACAAGGTAATTTTTCTATCAAGTCGCTCGAGTAACTTTGTCATCTTTTTTAAATTCATGACTCCTTTATCGGTTAAAACCACTGCCCAAGAGGTCATGAATGACGAGTAAGGTGCTGTCCACCTGTTGTTTTAAACATTCACTATATCTTGTGAAATTTCTGTCTCCTTTCAGCCATTTTGAAATGGTCACATGACTTATTTGTTGTGACCAAGTAGTTCTGATTTGTATCTTCCTCGTTATTGATCGGTCAATTTTTGGTGATTTTACATTATTTCCTATTATTGATTTTGGTTGATACATATTCCTTCTTTACCAAATCATGGTTGGGAATGGTATGGGGTAGGGATTGGGTTGTTGTATAGTGTGTTTGACCTCTTTGTTGTTTTTATTTGGTATATTATCATATCGGAATAGAAAAGCTTACCTATAAACTATTTCTTTTTTTTGCCATTCATCATATGGAGCATATTGGGACATTTTTGCTCTGGTTTAATTTTCGCTATTTTCGTATTTAGACGAGAGAGCAAATTCAAAATGAATGCAATCATTTCAAGTTAAAAAGTTGATTCAGGGTCATACATACCTTCAATTACACTATGGTGGTTTTGGTCGAAGCTAAGACGGAGGTGAAAATGTATCCTGTCAGACAGGGGCAAAAAATTCAATGTTTACAGCAAAAATATAAAATAAGACCAATCAAAATATAGAATATTTGTTTAGACTGATATGCTTTGTTTTATTTTATGAAAATGTAAAAATTGTTATCTTGTTCTCACAGTACAGGGGTCAGATTTAAAATTTCTGTCTCGCAAGTCAGTTTTACTAGTAGGAAGCCAATTTTACTAGCCCCAAACTGGTACAACAATTACCAAATCAACATGTATTTACCGAATCGGTACCAGAATTACGAAAGTGATATATTTTACAATTTAAGGTGCCGATTTTGGTAATTCTTGTATCTTGTATTCCCGTATCTGGATCATTTTTGTGAGACAATTTAAGTAATGACAACTGTACTCGACAAAGATTACCATTCAATGAAAATATTGGTTAACATTGATTAGAATGATAAGAATGGGACCTTGTAGCAAAGGTGTAAGCAGTCTACGCCACATTATTTTGACTCCCACAGATCATTCGGACCTGTGTGGTTGGGTTCTACACAAATGAAGGCCCAGCCTTACAGTCACTGTAAGGCTGAGCCTTCATTTGCTGTGGATTTTGGATGAGCCTCCATTGTAAAATAACAAGTATGCATGTTTGTGATGGCATAATTGAATACAGTCTTTCTGAGAAGCTGAGAAGAATGTGGGAAGCTAAGAAAAGAGTGTGAGAAGCTCGTAAGAGAATGTGAGAAACTTGAAAAAGAATGAGAAGCTGATAAGAGAATGTGAGAAGATAATGATTTTTTTATGATGTCTCTCACAAGTGGGTTATAATGGTACAAGATTCCTAGGTATTTGTTTTAAAGAGCTTGAATATTTGAAAATTTCGTGACATAGTCATTCACCTCTAAAGACACATGGACTGATCTAAGTTATAGATTACAGAAGCGTCCATTGTTTTTCAGGGGTTGGTGAGTTAAGGGTCGTCTTTCAGATGATTGCAAGTGCAGACCGGGTATATTCTATGTGTATCTGGTCATTTTGGCTTGGTAGAAATGTTGGCGGATCCACCATTGAATTCAATGAAGCGGTAAATAAACTGGCGTTTTAATACCCAGCTCATATCACGTTATGGCAAAGTTAAATACAGTTATTTTACAAACAATTACAAAAAAGCAACATTCCTTCCATGCCAGAATTTGCAGATATACTTTATAACATGTAAATAGTATATAAGAGTCATTTAAAGTATTTAGTTTTATGCTTTATAATTTAAACTCTTTGTCATACCATTTGTTTTGATCTTTAGTTGTTTTGGTATAAAAGTTCAGATTATATAAACAATGATATAGAAAACTCTTTACCATGTTGTTTTGGTTATTAATTTTTTTTCCATTTTAATTGAAATGTAGATTGAAGTGTCACACTATATAGGTCATCGTTTCTACCAATTAAGTATGTTTTTAAGGGTTTTTACTAGTTTTTCAAACCTGTCTCTAGGAAGTTGGACATACTACTGTCATGGTAACCTATAGATTTTCTATCATTATACATGTTATAAAATTTTGTTTGTTTCATTGCTGTTGTACAATAATTGTTCACAGACATGAAGATAGCACCTTGTATGTGCCACAATATCGGGTATAGTGCACAGTATACGGTATATGCCACAGATATCTAATATCATAAATACTGATACTATTTAAGCACACATTGACAGGCCCATGTGAGCTTGTGTTATCTCTTGGTGTCAATTGCCGTCCCTCATCTGTCAGTGTAAACTATTAGAAAAATTATTTCCTCTGAAACTTCTGAACCAATTTATACCAGTCTTGGCCAGAATTATCTTTAGAGCATCTGTTTAAAATTTAATTTGATTCAGTGCTTCTACAATGTATATTTTGTCTTTTGTTTTTGTTTCTAGTTATCTGTAAGTACACTGTAGTGTTGTCGTTATCTCATATTAAAGACTGTCTCTATATTCCTATAAATAAGATACAATCTTTTACTTTCATTCCGAAAATTATTCTCCTTTTTCATTTATCCATTTTCTGATTTGTCAATCATTCTATCTTCCTGATGGGAGTTGGAATATTGTAAACTAGGAAAGTATTGCCTTTAGATAGACCTATTTTTCCTTTAATCATTAACATCCTTTAAAGTAAGTAAAATATTTGTTACATTCATATGGTTCAAGGTATTTGATTTGTTTTCAATTAATGTTTGTTTTTACAATTTAGTTGTAGAAGTACATTACGACGTTACTTTATATACATTTTGAATTTATTATTGATGTTTCAGTGTCGCTTATACAAAACGGATCTCCTTGTTAATGATATCAAAAGTTTAGACATAATGTGACATTGGCCTTGTATATCTATATTGAGTTATACAATAAGGATCTACTTGTTAATGATCATATCAAAAGTTTAGATATAATGTGACGTTGGGTTTGTACATCTATCATTGAAATATGTATTCATGTATATATATATACCAGGCCTTCTTTCCAAACGTTATATTTATTCAAATCTGTTTGTTTACAGCAAAGTGAATTATAATGTGATTTTCGTATTACAAGTAATTCTGTGATTATGTTTTGGTCTGTCGTAATACAAGTAATTCTGTGATTATGTTTTGGTCTGTCGTAATACAAGTAATTCTGTGTTTTGGTCTGCACTGCAGTTGAAATAAAGAGCATTTAGTATAAATGGATTGTGGTTCCTCTTTTTCTTATGTCGGTAGTTTCCTGTTGCATCAAGTTGAAATGAGAAAGTTAACACGTCAACCCCTGAAAAACAATGGACTCTTCTGTTAATTTATGACTTAGACCAGTGCAAATGTGTCTTTAAGGGAGAATAGGTTAAAGTGATAAGTTGACTGACGACTACGCACAGCATTGTAACCTTCATCTTTGGTTTTCAAATGATGTCATTCTCTATCCATAACCTGTATTTTGTTGCATTACTTACTGAAGAGTTGTGACATGACTACAGGAAGAGGCAGTATTGTAATGATTTATCTATCCATCACGGTACATAAGGGCGAGGTGAATATTGCGAGTGTAGATGTAGCATTACATTCACCTTGAAGAAGTTGTGTCACTAATTATTTTATGGCATTTCTAAAGTACTGCCATACAGTGAAAAATATTTCCAGTGTTATTACGAAAAATTCTAACATCGATAAATGTCGATCTCTAGCTGAATTTTGATACGATGGGATACCGGTGTGCGTCGTATTGTTATGTTCATGTGAGGTGAATCAAAAACCTATATCTACTAAATGAACCAATCGGAATACTCACAATCAATTGTAAAATACATTATTTAGTTAACACATAGGTCAGGAAATTGCCTATATGATCTTGGAATATGTTATCCAGGTAATGTATTTTGTATGCATTACACAAAGTAAAAGTAATTCATGACACACATTATATATTTGTATTTTATAGAGACAATGACTTCCGGTAAATTATCAGTATTTTCATGGGTATCATTCTCTATTATCTGATACATCATTTTATCTTTATGAATATTATATACATAATACCAAAGTTGTAGTTTTTGAAAACTGAAGGACCAAAACAAATGCTCAAAACGAACTTCTCTGTCAAAAGAACATAACTTTGGTATTATGTTTATAATATTTATAATAACTAGGTTGTTGCCACTTTTAGTGGGCCGTTTGAGTCCCCGAGGGTATACATAAACCTAGTATCTGGTATTTCGGTATCAGCTGATAATTTTATAATAAAGTAATATTTCACATTGATAGCACCATTTTAAATTCTAAATTCTTCTAAAGCTAGGATAGCCATCTTTATACAGTGGTCACTGATTTTTGCTTTACGTTTAGATTTATTATTTGGCCTTGTTTGATACCACTTTTTATTTAAAATTGGAGCTCAATAATTGACAGAAACGATCGTCTTAAGCATTATAACTTTGGTATTATGTTTATAACACTGAGCTCGAGTTTCTAAACAAAAAGTGGTATCATACAATGCCAAAAATTATCCAAATGTATTCCTAAATGTGTCTAACAGTAACCACTGTGATAAGATTACTATCTTAGCTTTTGGAGAGTTTAGTATTTAGAGAGTGATATCCATTCGATTTATTTCTTTAGCAGATCAGTTTGATAATCAACTGGTATCGACATACCAGGTACTGGGTCTATGAACTTAAACACCACACAATTTAGCACGTGGGCTTTTTGGTCGTTATACATTATAGTGAAATTGAAAACAGACGACAAGGTGTTGAATTATCAGGTCTGTGTAGTAATGTCCCGTTATATTTATCAGCTGCTTTTTGTGAATGCCTCCCAAGATGATACGATATTCAAGTTCTTGCTATAAGTACGATCATTATATGCAATGAACAACTACTTAATGATTTGTCGTCACAATGATAAACCAGAATCACGTTAAACGTTATGTAACTTTTACGCTCGATAAAATGACCTTGTTCGTAAAAAAAATGTTGACCAATTTATCAGATTGTAAGTGTAAATACCAATCTTATCCAGGATCGGGCACCATCAAGTTTGGAAATTACTTTGGTATAAAAATTTTACTCAAATAAGGGTATTCCTGAAATCTGTTTGGTTGAGCAGACCAAGTTGAGAATATTCTATGTTCTTAGTTTTATGGTGGTGGGACCAGGTATTTGCCTTCTGCTGTGGTCTGCTTTTATCTAAACTCGTGATCAGCCTTGGATGATGTGGTGTCCAAGGCATCTGATCCCATATTTGGATTTTCGAGACACTTCTGTTGATCCTGGTATTTATAATTTATACCACTTAGTTAAACATTGAGTGTTCCGACATGTGGAATCTGATCAGCTTGACAAATTGGCTTAGAGATGGGAGGAATATATGTCACGCAGTCTAGTTATGTCAACGCGCAAAGAATAGCCTACGCCAGCGATGATGATGATGAGCGAGAAATCGATATAGAATCTAGATTTTGTGGATTTTTCATTTTTAGGGTTTTTAAAATTCTTTCATGTAATACGTATAACTGAATTTAAATATTGATTCTGATTTGTAATTGTAAAAATATTCAATTAACGGAGGTGTTCACCTCGCAAAACAATTTCTGGTATCAAGAAAGGCTTTTTTGTATATATTTTCGTGTAATGCGTATCATTAAAGTAAGCACGTGTTATCGATGTTTTTGGTCGATGTTTGGTATTGGAAATGAGTCACAAAGATCTGCATAAATTAAATCTCAGTGCAATGACACATATCTAATTGCTCATCCCCTTCGTAGTCTAACGCACTGCGTTTATTGTTAAAAAAGAACTCTCTATCTTGATTATAAAACGAACCCCTGTAACAGCTTTGAGTTCAACATCGTCTTTACCAGAATACCCAGACTGGTGTTATAAATTGAGACTTCTCATGTAGCCAAACTCATCCGGTGATCCTTAATCTGGAGTCAGTATTTTTCCCGTATGATTTTGAGTGAGAGGGGAAATCTCACTGTAATCAGCCCCCCTCCTACAGGAGAAGATTCACTTTAGAGTTAGCCCTCTTATCTGAACTCGACTATTCTGCTCCATGGAGAAACTAGACTAGTCGATTTCTATTTCGACCGGGAAAATGGTATAAAAGCATTCCTAGTTGTGAGAAGAAGCATACTTTTGAGTAGAACAGCAGATCTAGAATCCGCAAAATCAGATTTTGTAGAGAACAAAATTATGAGCGTTGGAAAATTTGGTCCATTTTCCCCTGAATTTGTATGCAAATGTAAGTCTACAGAAATCAATGCATTTAGAAAAGTCACTCATCTGCTTTGAAATAAATATCAAGACTTACTTGCAAAAATTAGATGATGATGAAGATGATGATGATGATGATGATGAAGATGATATTTAATTGTGATATTTTGTTAATAAATGATAACTAATGAAGTAACTAATAATTACATGTAATTATTAATAAATTGTATCTGTAAAACCTAAAATTAAAATAGTATTTTTAGTGCACCTACTCTAAGTAATTGAAAGTTAAAACCGAGGTGGGTCCTAAAGTCTCTGGTTCAAATTAACTAAAGTGATGGTAAGAATAATAATTAATAATATGAACGCATTTGATGTAACAGCATTGTAATATTTACTTTTTCCTTTTTTTGTTAATGTTATTAATTTTCGTAGTGAAGGTTAAACGTTCCACAAGACAGGATCTCGCAGTCCATATGTTTGTGACAAGAGCAAATGTTATTGTCTTATTTTTGCATTTGCACCTTACTAACGTCAGTAGGTTCTCTGAAAGCTGTCATCAAAACATCATGTCTCCGAGCCTATTGTGTTGCAGGTCTCTGAAAACTGTCATCAGAACATCATGTCTCCGAGCCTACTGTATTGCAGGTCCCTTAAAACTGTCATCAGAAAATCATGCCTCCATTCCTGTTGTGTTGCAGGTCTTTGAAAACTCATCAGAACATCATGTCCCCCACTCTGTTTTGTTGGAGGTCTCTGAAAACTGTCATCAGAACATCAAGTATCCGAGCCTATTGTGTTGCAGGTCTCTGAAACCTATCATCAAAACTTCATGTCTCCTAGCCTTTTCTATTGCAGGTCTCTGAAAACTCAACAGAACATCATGTCTCCCACCCCGTTTTGTTGGAGGTCTCTGAAAACTGTCACCAGAACATCATGTCTCCATCTCTGAAACCTGTCTCCGACCTTATTGTGATGCAGATCTCTGAAAATTGTCATCAGAGCATCATGTCTCGGACCCTGTTGTGTTGCAGGTCTCTGAAAACTGTCATCAGAACATCATGTCTCGGACCCTGTTTTCTTGCAGGTCTCTGAAAAGTGAAAACTATCATCAGAACATCATGTCTCGGACCCTGTTGTGTTGCAGGTCTCTGAAAACTGTCATCAGAACATCATGTCTCGGACCCTGTTTTGTTGCAGGTCTCTGAAAAGTGAAAACTGTCATCAGAACATCATGTTTCAACCTTATTGCCTTGCAGGTACTTGTTTGTAAGCTTCATCAAACATATGACTTACATGTGAATTCACAAACTAAACTGGTCTAGTGGAAGCTTTTCTGAATCAACTGCCGTTCTGCTTGTCGAAACCATCTGGATGTATTTTGACACTGTTTGGCCTTTCATAGAATCATGTTCTTTACCACCATACAAAACAACGTACTATCGGATATTAGCTTTCCAGTCTGTTCAACTGTTGCATCAGGTCCTGGCACCATAAACTTAAGAATTACTCAAGTTTAAAAATTTTACTCAACTTTGGTTAATCCTGAAATCTGATTGGCTGAGCAGGCCAAGTTGAGAAAATTCTCAGACTTGAGTAAATTCGCAGTTTTTATAGTGCCGGGTCCAGTACTTCTCAAGTTAGATATGTCTTACTCTTATCTTAAAAAGACTGGTGCATTCCAAAATGTTGCAGATATAGTTTCAGAGCCACTCCATGCATAGCTATACATACGAGATAACACTACCCCACTGGCTTTGCTACCTTGATCTTGATTTTCCTGCAACTGTAATCTTCATTTGATCTTTGAAATGACATAAATATTGTGCCGTTTCCAACGGAGCATCAAGAGAACAAGTTCTGCTACCGAACTGCTTGTTCTTCCTTCTCTTTAAAAACAAACAGCACATTTCTGACCTCAAGACCTTTCAAACTTGGTTTGACTAGGATAGGACATTTGATTTATGTGAACAGGTACTTTATAAACCTACCTAGTCAAAGAAATTTGACATATTCAGAGTGAATTTTCAAAGTAATATGAAATACAAAACTTTAGATTTCTTAAATACACCATCCTAATTCTGCTACATTTTATAATCACATTCTGTAGATTTTACAATGATAGGGGTGACACTAAAACAATTTATTGAAACAATTCAACTTCCAAGGGAATTACCACAATGACAACACAGTTACAACTGACTTTGTAAAAAAGCAAATGCGAATTTTGAAAAAAAAAGTTTTAGAAGACAATGTGGGTCATCAAATAACTTTTGACTAAGAGGTAGGTCAAGTGTTATTTATTATCTAGGTCAAGAGTCAAAGGTCATGGTGTCATCTGATTAATGCCATCAGTGAGTCCAGGGCAAAATAGGAGGCCTCTGTAAGCTCCACAGTTAACAGAAATTAGCACCCCTTTTCTACAGTTTCAGAGAGAGTATTTTCCTGTTTTTCACAATACCTTTCAGAATAAGTATTTTCACATTTCTTTTTTTTCATGTTTTGTGAATCCTATGTGTATGCAACTGTGGCTTACATCTTGCTATGTCATTGAATTTGTACAACCGTGATGTATATAATAGTACATTACCTGTTTTAACCAAAGCAACAACCTAACAACTAAGTGTTAATGGGCAGTCATTTGGTACTGTTGATTTGGTCTATTCATAACAAAACTATGAAGCAGAATAGAATTTTTTAATTTTCAGTTTGATTTTTCGAAAGACAAAATCAGGAACTACACTGAGCACAAGACATATAAATAAATCCTGTCTTCAGATTTTAAATACAGAAAACAAATGATAAAGACACATTATAATATCCAGGAATTACAAAGCAATTTCGTAAAACATTGAGAATTTGTTCAAATGTCAATAGAGTTATCTCCTCCTGATTTTATGACTTGGCTGCTGCTTGTTGCGATTGTAACTGTGCCTGTACCTTCATCTGTAAAACGTCGGCAGTAACTGTATGGAGAGAAAAATGTGAAAACATGATCAGGACAGACTGAACTGAACTACAACATTTTATTTGTCCAAAGATTGTTTAATTTTAATAGTTATACTTCTATCACGATGAATTGGAACATGTTTACAAACACATCGAGTCTAAATGAGATCATTACAGGGGTGACAGTGTCCTTGTCTGCATAGCGTATCTTGTCTGCACAGCATATCTTGTCTGCACAGCGTATCTTGCCTGCACAGCGTATCTTGTCTGCACAGCGTATCTTGTCTGCATAGCGTATCTTGTCTGCACAGCGTATTAGAGCTACAGTAATGCAGGGAATCAAAGCAAGGCAAAAAGTTTTACCTGTACACCCCTTGTTTGAAAAACAGACAGTCACCACCTGTGCTATAAATTCTTAAGTCTCGACTGGAATCACACCCAAGACCTCACACTGTTCTTCCATTACATCATAGCAAGAAATTTATATCTAACTGAAGATGAAGTCATGTATATATAGCCAGACCAAAGGACAGCCTTCCACAACTTCATAGGTAGTACAATAAAAACGCAAAGGAAAGCATATAAGTATTTCAAAACTACTGTATAATCTTTTATTTTCATAGGTTTACATTTTTGTGGGTTTTTTTCCATTCAATAATGAATTCAATGACATTAATATTAAGTTTGTTGATTTTGAGATATCCTATTGTCCATCACTGAAATAAAATATTTTGTCATGGATTTATTACTGTGGTTTTTGGTTACCCATGAAAATAACAAAATTAAATCCTAAATGAAAATTTATGATTTTACAGTATTAAGATTTTCTTCTTTGCTACATACAAAGGTAAGGTGATCAAATTATTCACAAAAGCATGACAAAATACAGGTAGTATAAATACCTTGTTTCATTTTATATTTTTCATGTAGCAATGGCTGAACCTTTTCTATTTGTTTAGTTATGTAGTCTACTTTCCTCTTGAAATATTCTTTACCTTTTCCAACTTCCTGTAAAAGTGTTAAAAACAAATTTCAATACACTTAAATATTGCCCATGCTAGTTCCAAAAAAATTAATTGTACCCATCTGAGGTACATCACCAAGATGTATAATTTGACAAAAATTAAGAACATCTACCCAAGATGTAAGTCTGAACCAAATATGGTTTAAACTGAGATGCGGTTCTCAAAGCTTTGGTAAAAAGTGTAAAATTTATAAACAGACGGACACACAGATTGGTAGGAACATAAAAAGCTGAAGGAACAAGTCTGAAATTGAATTGTGAAATGTCACCCATTGTTCCAAGCTAATAAGTTCTCAAGTTACATGAGAAAAAATCACTCATCCTTTTCACTTGAATATGAAATTTTTGTATTAAATAAGCGAATAACCTTCGTTTTTTTTAACAATTGTCATGGGCAAATTTCAAGAACAAAGCTTCCCTGATACATACATCTAGTAAATTTCAAGGTTAATATGCCACTGAAAACATACATGCAAAATATTCTGTTCTGGAGGAGAATGTTTGCTGACCATCTCTACAGTCACCTGACCCAGGTGTGACATTAAACATGTTTGCTGACCATCTCTACAGTCACCTGACTCAGGTGTGACATTAAACATGTTTGCTGACCATCTCTACAGTCACCTGACTCAGGTGTGACATTAAACATGTTTGCTGACCATCTCTACACAGTCAACTGACTCAGATGTGACATAAAATATATTTCCTTACTATTTCTACACAGTCACATTTCTCAGGTGTGATATTATGTGTTTGCTCACTATCTCTTCATAGTTACCTGACTTAGGTGTAACAGCAGATGCTTACTTACCATCTCTACATAGTAACCTGTCTCAGGTGTGACATTTTGTGTTTGCTCACTATCTCTTCATAGTTACCTGACTTAGGTGTAACAGCAGATGCTTACTTACCATCTCTACATAGTAACCTGTCTCAGGTGTGACATTTTGTGTTTGCTCACTATCTCTTCATAGTAACGACTTAGGTGTAACAGCAGATGCTTACTTACCATCTCTACATAGTAACCTGACTCAGGTGTGACATTATGTGTTTGCTCACTATCTCTTCATAGTAACCTGACTTAGGTGTAACAGCAGATGCTTACTTACCATCTCTACATAGTAACCTGACTCAGGTGTGACATTATGTGTTTGCTCACTATCTCTTCATAGTAACCTGACTTAGGTGTAACAGCAGATGCTTACTTACCATCTCTACACAGTCACCTGACTCAGGTGTGACATTTTGTGTTTACCTACCATCACTACAGTCATATGTCTCAGGTGTCACAGTAAATATGTTTACATACCATCTCTCCATAATCACCTGACTTAGGTGTAACATTATATATGCTTACTTACCATCTCTACATAGACAACTGACTCAGGTGTGACATTATATGCTTACTTATCATATCTACATAGTAACTAGGCCGAATTTTCTGCCCCCATTTCAAGTGACTATTTTTTGGGTAAAATCACAGACAGGTTGATCATAAATGTGTATTCATTGTTATCTTAAAGTTAACCAATCTGCGTATGTCTTTGATTTTCTTGGGACAACATGTAAATAAAAATGATGGGTAGCTTGAATTCACATCTTATATGAATAGAATTATGTCATGTCACATCTTAGTGACAATGGATTTATAAATTTATAAGATCAGGTAAGTGTATCAACAAATATCAGACATCAACAATAAGAAATTAAATAGATGGTTAAAACGATGGATAAACTGCTGTGAAAATGTAACAGCATCTTGCTAAGTAGAAAGTATATAGGAGGACGTCTGCCCCCAAAAATGCGGGCAGAATGTTTGGCCTACATAGTCACCTAACTCAGGTGTGACATTATATGCTTACTTACCATCTCTACATAGACAACTGACTCAGGTGTGACATTATAAGCTTACTTACCATCTCTACAAAGACAACTGACTCAGGTGTGACATTATATGCTTACTTACCATCTCTACAAAGACAACTGACTCAGGTGTGACATTATATGCTTACTTATGATCTCTACATAGACAAATGACTCAGGTGTGACATTATATATGCTTACTTACCATCTCTACAGTCACCTAACTCAGGTGTGACATTATATGCTTACTTACCATCTCTACATAGACAACTGACTCAGGTGTAAAATTATATATGCTTACTTACCATCTTTACACAGTCACCTGACCCAGGTGTGACATTATATGCTTACTTACCATCTCTACATAGTCAACTGACTCAGGTGTAAAATTATATATGCTTACTTACCATCTCTACACAGTCACCTGACCCAGGTGTGACATTATATGCTTACTTACCATCTCTATATAATAACCTGTTCCTACATCCACTAGGACATTCTCTACATCACTAAGCTTCCCTGGTACATACATCTAGTAAAGGTCAAGGTCAAATGTCATCACAAAATCTGAATAGTTATTTCCAAACTATGTTTTGTAAAAATTCATATGCAAAAATATGTGTCATTTTGGATATATCTGGCAAATATAAGTATTTGCATCCTAAAAAGTTTTATCAAAATCAATTCAGCGGTTTTGAAGAAGAAGCTGACAGTGTGGAAAATTAACCTCCCCACCCTTTCATTTTTGCAATCTTAAAAAATTCATAAAAAAATTCAAAACTTAAATTTCAGCAAAATTCTTGAAGGAAAGCATTAATCTACCAAACAACAGTTTAAACACACATAATGAATGCATCATCAAAGAAATCATACAAAAATGAATTATACAAAAATGAATGAAAATTATAGTCTAAAAAAGATGTCAAAAAACGTATCAAAAATTTATTTTCCGATTTATAAGAAATAAACAAATTTGAATCATAGATCTATGTAGATCACTCAGATACAATTAGTTTTTCCATCCATGCAGTGGTTTTGGAATAGAAGATTCTTAAAGAGAGTTACCCCTTGGGGCCTCTTTTGCCCACCCTGGATCCACCCCTGGGCCAATCGAACTGAAACGAACAATTTGGTAGAGGACCATGTGCACTTGCAGGAGCTGAAAATTCCATAAGTCCAAGGTACTTTAGGACCCTGTTGTTTTCCTGCTGTGAGAGTCCAATGAGCTAACAAGTCTGAATGAGTTTTGTGTCAATTTCTTTGTTTCTTTTATTTGTTTCTTTTGTAAATTTCAATTGTCATTATAATTTTGTGGCAGTTTTTGGTTTATATTATAATTTTGTGTATCTACATTTGATGATTGTTATATTTATTGATTAATTACCTATATTAAAAATTTGACTTAGATTTATTGTAATTGGACCCGTATGTTAAAGGATCGGACAATGGCAATATTTAACAAAAAAGTTCTGGACCAAAGCAGCTGGAAAATAAATTTCCAGTCCCTGACTTGCTTCCTATAAAGTTTCATCAAAATCCCTTCAGTGGTTTTGAAGAAGAAGTCGAAAATGTGAAAAGTGTACAGACAGACGGACGGACAACAGGCTATCAGAAAAGCTCACCTGAATCTTCGGTTCAGGTGAGTTAAAAAATATTGTGCAGTTCCGCACACAACACATTTTTTTTTATAAAAACTGTCTATATGCTTATTATGATGAAAAAATGAAAACTGAATCAGTATACATGTATGTACAATGGGGTTCCTGTCTAACTAACGTTTAACTATCATGAAATATTTCTTGTTGTATAACTGGATATTTGATTGTCTGATTCACATAAGATGGCGGGGTGGAGTACCGTATTTTATGGCCTATAGGTCGATAATTTTTTTCTCCAAAGTTGTGACCACAACCTATTCACCGCATCCACTTATCTTAGTGAAATATTTAACTTGTATCTGCAATTCCTCATTTTAACATCGTAATTCGGTAATTCAACATTTTTCACTGGATAATGTAGGGGCCTACTTCAAACACCCATTTGTATTTACACTAAATGGAACTATTAAATGTGACCTCGTGTGTGCGTAATGCACTGTGTTCCTAATCAAGTGACAAACTAATCATCTTTCAAGTTACAATATCATTGGGATTCAAGACTGTGTCAGAAACTACATAATAAAAATGCTTACATTGTACTTATACCTGACAGTTTATACTACATGTAATCAGTGTAATTTTAAGGTTATGCTTTATTACCTAAAATTTAAACTTGCCTTGGTCAAGAAAGGGTTCACAAGACTCCACCCCCCAGGTTATATGGATTTTACAATAATCCCATTTAATTTTCCATTTTCGCCTTCAGATGAAACGGAGAATATAGGATAAAGGCAAAGATTCCACTCTTAACAACTGAACCATGGAATCAAATTAAGAACAAACTTAATCTATGGCAAATATATTTTCTGTAGTAAAAGAACTAAAATTTCTAGGCACACAGGATAAAAAAAATTCATGATATGGTCCTGGACTATGGTAGAGTGAATGTTTTCTGTACCTAAAGAGCTCAAATATCTCGTCATACAGAATATTAAATCCTTAATATGAACCTGGACCCTAGATAAAACTTGCCGACATTTCATGACCTTTGTAATTTATGTGTATACATGTATATTGTTGGTAAGGATACAGAACTAGTTAGTGGCACCAATATGTCTTTGCTAAGGTTGTCGGGGCTGACCTTGTTCAAACATTCCATGGACTCCATAAACTTCGTTTGTGCTACCTTTAACTGGTTCAGAGAATTTGTAAATAATTCTATTTCCTGCAAAGAAACAGATAAAATATTTCATTACATTTTAAAAGTAAAATGGTATGTTATCCAAACTCCTTATCTAATTAGCATTTTGTTTGTTGCAGATAATGGCATTTTTACGGGTAATTGAAATGAATTAAGCATCTGTGTTTCAGTTATTGATGTATGTGTCTAATTACTGGACACTAGCTCTTATTACTGGACATAGCATTGTATATTTGGCAAATAAGTTTTGCTCTGTTTTTTTCTGGTATTTTAACCATACCATAATCTACTAAATCTGTTCAAAATGAACAAATGGGGAAATTGTAACAAGTGGAAAAATTAATAACATGACTGGGATTCAAACCAAAACGCAGTGAAAACAGTGAGTATCTTATACATGTACCAAATTGACTATTCCACCCAGAAATAAGCAATTCTTGATACAGTCACTTTTCTTGAAAATTAAAAATAAAATTTCAATTTGAATGTTTATTTTACACTTTGTTACAGGGGCAACAAAGTTATTGTCAAAAAGTCATGGTCTGGAATCGATATGCTCTTTCCTACCGTTGGTCTCATGTGACCAAAATTCTAATAGCCGATGAAAATTTATAACTAAGAAATTGGTGTTGTCCAATTTATCCAATCACAGTAGTTGTGATCAGCAATGGAAGTTATCGCATAGTCTGTTGATGCAATACAATTCTGAAAATGTTTAAAATTCTTGATCTGATTGGTTGATAAATGCAAGCACCATTTATGATTTGCTCACATTGGCTGAGGCTTCATGAATAATAAAAATATGTACAATAAATTTTGGTTGTATGAGACCACGGGTTGGAAAGAGCACAGCAATTCTTAAGCTAGTCCCCAACTGACTACTACACTTCGTTCATAGACAGCCTGTATGAGCCAATCTATAGTTGAACCTGATTGGTCAAGAGATTTATTTATATCGGCCAATCAAATTAGGCAATGTATTCTACAAAATTAGAACTTCAACCTGTAAACATACAAGTATTATATTTCATGCTACTATCCAAGAAAGCTTGAGGCTAGGCCATGGCAAATAAACAATTCCTATTACAGATTGAAAAAGTGTTCTTTTTTTTCAAACCAGCTCAGAGTCGACGCTGTTGTATGCGTATACAATATGTTATCATGAAACAAAGTAACAGCAAATCTCGTTAAAATCTCCTATGCAGATTTCTGCGCAAATGAGATTGGGCCATACCGGATGTTTTTGAGCAAAATGGAAATACAACTGGGTACCAGTCTAAGCGATTCTAGACTGTGGTTTATGATGGTATTTACGCCACACTCAACAATTTTTCAGTTATTTGTCATTGGTAGCTACCAGTTTTCAAAGATGAAAGAGAGAATTCTGTTACAGTGTTAATGGAAAAAGAACCTTCCTAAAGAAAATTGGCAAATTTTCTAAAAATAAATCAGCTGATCCACCCCACTGGCACCCCCAAAAAATAGAAAAGTGAAAACATAAACATAAAATATAGGTTTCTGATAAAAACACAGCTGAGAAACACTTAACGTGACTTAATAGACGAACAAAGGCATATACAATGGCGAAACACTAAACAAGCCAACGTAATTCGAAATTAAGCCCACTTCAGCGACATTGTTTTCTTCAAATTCTTGAACTGACATGATAATTATCTGGGCACAGCAACACTTGTCAAAAGAAACAAGGATAACGGAAAGCTTAAAGAATTGAATACATCACATTGTTGTGTACGAAGTCCACAGGAAGTTGACTTTACCTGGTCTATTTGTTGGTTCAACTGATTCAGCTGCTGAATAGACAACTGAGGAAGATCAATTTGTTGTGATTGTTTGGATGCCATGCTTGTCGAGACGGATGATACAAAGGGAGGTAACTATTGAAAATGTAATATATAGAAGAAAACCACACACGCATAAGTTTGTGACTGAATGATGTTTCCGGAAAACTGTATTGTTGCTATTTAGATCTAGCACGTCATACATATGCAGGCGGCGATTTTTTATTAATGGAAGAGTGAACCCAGTTATATTTTACCAGGGAAGAGATAGCCAGCCTTACCCAAGTAAACTGTAAAACATTCACACAAAATCAGTGTACTGTGTGTCCCAGCAACTTTGGAAAGTTTTTTTTTCGTAAATATGTAGTTGCGTGGAAACATCATCCACAATGTTCAAATATAAACAGAGTCATAAACTCTTCTCCCCATTGATTACTTTTTCAACAATCGAGAGTAGCTAAATTCAATTCATTATCCGAGTCTTTCTTGGAAATGAAACCGGATGTTTACAAAAACGTTCTTGTGCGCAAATTAAGGGAGGAGTCAATTCACGTGCAGGAGTGTTTCGCAAAAAAAAAAAAAAAAAAAAAAAAAACAACAAAAAAAAAACATGTATTTTTAATGCACTGTTTATTGTGACTTACAAGTAATGATATGTGTACACTTTGATAAAAATAGTAGACAGTTCGACTGAAAATCATCAACATTAATGGCCGCTGCCATTACCGCAAATTAATCGAGGACAGGAAATCATAAAGGGTTTGACTAGGAAATCGAGTAGGCCTGTTAGAGTAATTACGACTAGGCCTATGATCTACATTTAAAATGGAATTTTATTGATAATTTGATGTTTTTCTTTAAGTATACGTCAAAAATCCACTTCACAGGTTTGCTGACACTTAGTAAACTTCAATGGGATTCGAACCCACGCTGGTCAGAGGTCAGATACTTTACGATTTAAAGCGCGATGCTCTAACCACTCGACAAGGTAGTAACAAGTTGTAACAAACGAGAACCGAACTATCCATAAAAGGAGATATAGTACATCAACTATATTGACATCCGGTATAAAAATCAAGCTTATACAACAAGAGAAACAACAACGCAAATGTTAATGCTATGAGTCACACTTTATCTCACAGTGGGTGTGGCCAATCAAGGGGTGCTCACTCCTCTCCGTCATCTGATCCAATGGAAATGAAACAATGATGACTGTTTCTAAAATGTGTGCAAAAGCTAAATTGTCATATGGTCTAAAACCTGCATTTAAAAAACTTAGTTCTCACCTCTCACCAGCGGGGATTCAAGTCCGAATAAAAGTTACGCTGATCGTGTTGTTTACTTTCTGAAGGTCCTTAGTCTTTCCCTTATACATTCGATTTTCTCTCCATTAAAACTGGCCACATGCATGTGACTAAAACGTTTTGGGTATGGAAGAAACTTACGGTAAAGCAAAGAATCATATGTCAGTAAGTTTTTGATATGGTTAACTATATTGGAGACTGTTCAAGTATAGTGAAGCGGGATCAAAGTAAAGATTTATTTTCAAGGACCCTTTGTAAGTACATGCATTCAACTTCATATATAATGCGAAGACTTTTTACGATAGTAAAACCTGCCAATACAGCCACCTTTATATAAGGATTACCTGTTTATAAAGGCCAGTTTTTTCAAGTCCCTTGACTGCATACTTCAACTTAATTGAACCTGTGTATAAGGGTCAACTGCACATACAGGTCAATATGTTCTGGTCCTTTGGGTGGTCCCTATATATAGGTTTCACTGTATTTCTTTTCAAACATATTCTCTCTTGAGCTAAGAATGTTTACAATTATGTCTGTTCTTGTGTATATATATATATATATATATATATATATATATATATATATATATATATATATATATATATATATATATATATATATATATATATTCATCCGCGTGTTTTCGTGCTGAAAGAGATATATTTCACGTCAAAAGTCAACAAAATGATACAGTGTTTACCTGATAACACAGATAATAACAATTTGTTACAAATACTTAGATTGTTTAATTGAAGTGACGATACGCAGTGTCTTTTTACGTCATTAAAGTGCGCACTGATACGCATGCGCTAATGTTATCGGATATATTACTGACAAACCTAAAAATATTTGGCAGGTGTTATCATGTCAACATGCAGCCATTAACAGATAAATACTAAAATGGAAACACTTTTCTGCATGGGTTTCACATAGTTTATATAAGGAACTCACAAAGCATATGAGACTTTTTCGCCACGTACATTTTTTTTAGAAATAGGGAAACACATTTGGATCCAATAAAAAGAATGATATTAACAGAAAAAATGGAAACCTTTCATGATAGAAAAATTAAACATGGAAATCTATAACTTTCACAAAACAAGAATAAGAAAATGACCCGAAAGTACACGTGTTAGCGAGGAGTCAAATGCTTACCCTCTTGTAACAAATTAATAAGTTATGCAGCCGCAACATGGATGTCGACACTTTGTCGACAGTTTGACTTGGGATCCTCATTTATGTTGCTGTCGTAACAAACGTTTCACAGTGTGAAACACGAAGAATTAAAACAAGCATGACTTTGCGGTTTTTCCGTGTTGATACTCCATCCATACGTTTACATTTCATGACAAATTTTACATCTCATTTCTTAGTTTCTCAATATTGAATGATTATCTGAGTATGTTTGGTTTTCATATGTTCGATTGTCAGAGAGTTTGTCCATTAAAATTATATGAACAAAATTCCAGGTGACAGGACATTGAAGAGGAGAAAGAAGAAGAAGAAGAAGAAGAAGAAGAAGGAGGAGAAGAAGAAGAAGAAGAAGAAGAAGAAGAAGAAGAAGAAGAAGAAAATAATAAGAAGAAAAAGAATAACAATAAACAACAACAAGAAAATGAAGAAAAGTAAGAACAAGATGATGAAGAAAAGAGAAGGAAGTCTTCCAAAAAGCAACAGAAGAAATCATGCTTCATCAATGAAAACTAAAACAGCATAGCAATAATCGGAACTGTTTACAATTAAAATTTGACAATTATTTGGTAATATTACGCGAGGTAATGGTACAGCGGGTGACATTACTTCCGTCTTGTTTTCATGTGGTCGAGTGGTATGGTTCACTTTTATGGTTCCAATAATGCATTCTGGTAGTTTGGATTTCTGGTATCACATTTCTGTTGTCTGTTAAATCACTTGGAACACCCAGGTGAGCTACTGTTCAGCATGCACATTGTGAGTCCTATTAAACGCCCAGGTGATTTGCTTCATCGCACCCAAGCGCAAGTCAATGTGTGTCTTGATACGACTTTAGATACGTATAATATAAAACATCCGTGTTGACACTGAGCTTGAGTTCGTAAAACTTCTTATCATCACCACCGTAATTCCTATATTAATTCTATGACACTTTCGTGTTGACTCTGTGGTCGTCATATTTCTCCATCACCCTGTAAATCCTACATTAATTTCGTGACACATTCGTGGTGACTCTGTGGTCGTAATATCTTTACTCACCTATGTTATTCCTACATTCGTCATAAGACTCATTCATGTTCTTGTCGTTAGAGTCCAAGTGATTGTGGCAAAAATATGTATCTGGATAATCCATGGCAAAGCATTCAAATTTGAATTCACTTTAATTTTTCAATCTCTTCACTGTAAATATAGTGTCTTTTTCACTGTTCTTCCTACATCCATTCCGCGAAACAGTCATGTCGACTCTGTGGTCATAGCATCTCTTCTTCACCCCTGTAATTCCTACATTCATTCAGGAACACATTCGTGTTGACTCTGAGGTTGTAGAACCTCTTATCATCAAAATTGTTGTTCCTTCGTTAATTCTGTGAAACACCCGTGGTGACTCTATGTCCATAGTACCTCTACGTTACAACAGTTATTCCTACATCAATTCCATACCAATGTCGTGTTGACTCTGTAATCGTAGTATCCATTCATCGCTACTATAATTCCTACCTCCATTCAGTGACACATTCGTGTTGACTCTGAGGTCACAGAACCTTCTATTACCATGATATTCCTACATTTCTTCCGTGAAACATTCGTGATGACTCCGTGTTCGTGAATCTTTTCATCACCTCTGCAATTCCTGATGACTCCGTGTTCGTCAATCTTTTTATCACCTCTGCAATTCCTGATGACTCCGTATTCGTCAATCTTTTCATCACCTCTGCAATTCCTGATGACTCCATGTTCGTCAATCTTTTCATCACCTCTGCAATTCCAAATTTAACTCCGTGGAGCACTCGTCGTGACTTTGACGTAGAAGTATCTATGCATGATCGCTGTTATTCAAACATAAAATATCTAGTGAACATTCGTGTTGACATTGTAGTCCTAGTATCGCTTCATCACCACGTTATCCCTACATTAATCACCTGAAACATAGCCGATGACTCTGTGGTCGTAGTATCACTCCATCAGCACTTTAATTCCTACTTTCATTCCGTGAAACATTAGTGTTGACACGGTGGTCGTAGCATTTATTATTATCATCACTTTTATTCTTACGTTACTTCGTGAAACGTTCGAAGTAGCTTTGTGATCACACATGCATTCAGTGACACATTCGTGTTGACTCTATGGTCACAGTATATCATCGTCAACATTGTCATTTGTACATTCATTCCATTTCGTGAAGTATTGTGGTGACTCTGTGTCCGTAGTATGTCTTCGTCACGTTATTTGTAAAGTCATTCCGTGGAACATTCGAAGTGTGATCGTATTATCACCATTGTTATTCATACATGAAACTGTCGTCGTAGTATCTCTTGGTACCACTGATCGCTGTGAATCTGTGTTCTTAGGATCTCGTTTGTCACAACTGCTATTTCTTCATTCATTCCGTGAAACATTCGTCTATGCATCGCAAACAGGGATCTCCATGTTCTGTAGTTAAAGTCAAAGTTTGCTTTATTATGGTTAGATAGAATGACCATTGAACCATTAGCTAAACATGGATTCTAAAGTTTATACCCATTCTAAGATTTATATCGATACCTTAGCCTCATTGGATTTTGCATTGGAACTCTTTGAATATTACCCCATTGCAATGCTTAACCCAATTCGATACTAAACATCATATGGTTTTAAAGACTATATAAGTAAATGCAGGTATAAGACATGAACAAATTCAAACATAGTAAGAAATCTATACCACATCTTTAAATATGTAAGGTAATAAAATTAATTTTAATATCCACAAAGTCTTGTTCCATTGGATGTGATCGTTTAGTACTAAATGCTTACTTCTTCTTCAATATTGATCTCAGTTATAAATACACTTTTCCTTTGTCTGTGCTTGTTCGATGTTCACCGTAGTTGTGCATTGTTATCTGAACTCCTTGGTGATTAACACTTCTATACCTCTACATGTTATATAAAGCTGGTTATCGTGACAATTATACATCATGTAAACATTTATAGATGATTCTCTCCAAAATGTTCCACAATAATACGGCTAATAGTAGTTTTACAACCAGATACTATCACTACAAAATGGTATAGTCGTGTCAAAACAACATTTGGAGAAAATGGATATAAATTCAATCGGAAGCCTCCGTGGCATCAGGAGTTTAACCACGTTTTTCACCTTTAGTCCGTATCGAAACCTAGTCTGTCTCTTTTTTGTGAAGACATTTGCCAGTTTAATTGCTGAAGACCGATGACCTCTTAGTGGGTACATTTAATGAGTATTCTCCCCACAATTAAAGATCAAACAAGAGACACAAGGGCCACAATGCGCAATTTAGCAAAACTGGTAACTTCAGACAACTTATAATCTTAAATAATTATTTGAGTCTTCGGCTCATGTGAACTAAGAAGAGAGCGTATGTAAGGGGGTTTTAATATGTTTCAAGAAGAGATCCCACTTTTGAACAAATGAGGCCGAAATGGCACCAAGATATTTCTACTTTTTAACAACAGGAAAAAGAAAATAAAGAGAGGAAAATAAAGATTTTCAAGTTAACTAACCATTTTTCAAATGTCGGGCCTAAATTGACCCACCAAAGGGATTTCAGCTATGTACAAATTAACTTGGAACAAGTTACAAGAAACTATATTAATGGGAGATGGGATCTCAGTAATTTTTCAAGATAAAAGACTACTTCTGAAAGGTCGGATCCAAAATTAACCCCAAGTATTTTTGCTGTTCTAAACCAAAAAGAACTAAGATATGGTTTCATGGTGGGATCGTAATACTTTTTAAAATATTTGACTACATCTGAAAGAGTTACACCTGATAGACCCTAAATATTGTCGGTAAGGCTCATTACTAGTTAAACTTGTCTTGATACAAGGAACAAATACATACATGAGGATCTCAGCAGTATCCAAAATGTTTGACCAATTATGAATAATTGAACTAGGGAGTTTCTCCCTGTGCACCATTAAACTTGTATAGGCAAAACGTACAAAAAACTTTTCAGTGCATATTTTGCAATCATTTTCAAGATATTTGACAATCTATAATTATCAATTAAAGGTCTCTTCCAGATGCCACGGGTTTCACCTTACATTTAAGTAGTGATATACCACAATCACCCGCATATGGCGTTTATATTTCACGAATGATCCGATATGCCAGTGCGTGTTCAACATATGAACATTTCATTTACAGAGGTAAACTACTCACTGACAATATATAGACATGGGGATACCGAAAACCGCGATTGATGTCAACGTTCCGCAAATTTTACGGTGGTATAATAGTCTTGTTTGTGATTACTCTGTTTCACTAAGTGAAACAGAAATGCCTATTCGATTGTTGAGACGTCTGTACCAGTTGTGACAAGGATTTGTTCCTCACGTATATCATTTGGATTTGACTGTGGACTCACGGCGGGTGTGACCGGTCAATAGGGTATGCTTACTCCTCCATGGCACCTGATCCTACCACTTGTTTTTCAGAGGTACGTGTTTGTCCAATTTTTACCAGAATCGTATCTATATCCTGTACTAAAGATTTATACTTTAATATTTGAGATTTTAATATGCATTATTATATTTACATTACTTTACTTTGTTTTAACACATCTAAACAATACTGCTGACGTGAGAAAGATTTGAAATATTTTAAAAATATTTTCTTATCTTTAAATTCCTATTGTGGTGTGATCATGGCTCCGTGGCCATGGATTAAACTAACTAGACTTTGTAATTTGTATTTATATAAAGAAGATTTTGTTTAACATTTTATGGTTCTAGAGAAGAGGATTTTACGACATTCGACACTCGTCCTATTTTCAGATATTATTCTTTATCTCCCCGTTGAAAGTGTCGTGACCTTTCCTTTGAATGAACTTTGTTTCACTTTATCTAGGAATTATTTGCGCCCAGTTTGGTTGAAACTGAGAAAAAACAGACAATGTGAAGGTTTACAAAGACAATGCAGACGACAGAAAACGGACAACTTGACCAGAAAAGCTTACTTAAGCCTTCGGCTTAGGTGAGCAAAAATTTGTTGAATTATGGGGCTCAACACCTTTAAACAAAACAAACAAACAAAACGAATCTAATTCTCATGCACTGATTCCATGGCAATATGTTATATTACATTTCTAATTGTATTTGAATTCGAAACTATCTATATGAAGCCCAGTCCCATTACGAGTATAAATCAATAAAGTTTAAAAATAGAAATCATTTTATAACCTTTTACTATTTCTGTAACACGCCATATACATTTTAACATAGCCACTCTTGATATCATGATCATATCTTGATCCCACCTCCGAATTTCCACAGGTCTGTGTTTGTCCAATATTCATCAGATTTGATGATTGGTAATTTGGTACTCTAAGCTGGGTTTAGCAACATATTTAGGTTTATTATTTGGCCTTGTATGCTATCTTCTTTTTATTTCAGAAATATCACTTATACATTTATATTAAATTCATGCTCGATTGATGAAGTCTTATTGACAGAAGCTTTTGGCCTCATTTATAAAATTATAACTTTGATATCAATAATATTTGTATCTTGAATCCTGGACATCCTGTAGATTTATGCTTTGGTATAGTTGTGATATTTATACATCAACGCTCCAATCTTGAAAACCATCTTAAAGATTTTTTATGTCCTCTTAATCAAATACCAATACCCAATTCTAAATTATTCAAAGCTATGATAGTCATCTTTTTACAGTGGTTACTCTTAGACGGATTTGGTTATGCATTTAGATTTATTTATATGGCGTACCACGTTTCCTTCAGAAAATCGATTTCAAATTGGAGCTCAACTGATGAAGTCTAATTGATAGAAACGATCGTCTTGAGCATTATAACTTTGATATTATGTTTATAATATTTAAAGGGGCATTAGCTGCGTTTTTGTAAAAAAGAAATGTTTTCTTCCTTTACTACTTAGATTGATTATAGAATAACAAAAAGAGATATACACAGGCATACAAATTCTTAAACCCCTATATATTTTGTGAAAATTGCTTGAGAAACCCAGTTTGACACTTTTTCACTTGCAATTGATTAACTCAGCCTTACTATTTGTATATGAATACCACACTGGACCTGACATTATTTTCACAAAATATGTAGGAATATAAGATTTGTATGCCTGTATATAGCTCTTAGCTGTAATTGTACATCAAGTACAAGTAGTGAAAGTAGACAAAATCAAAATAATTTGCTGGGGTAAACACAACTAATGCCCCTTTAAAGTATAAGGGACTAGATATTTCTTAAACATTAGTTTTCCAATTTAGATAAAAGGGTGACTGTTGAATCAAGTCAAAGACATGCCATCACCAAGATACTGAAATTTTCCTTTATAATGTCTTTATTGTATTAATCGTCTCACTTATTGACAGAAACGATCGTTTGGTGCATTTATGTTGGCCCGTGGTTTTTATTTTCAAAAGCATAACTTTAGTATTATACTTATAATATTCATAATCACTAGGTCGTTGTCATTGCTGCTGGACCGTCTAAGTCCCCGAGGGTATACGTAAACCAAGTACCTGGTATTTAAGTACCAGCCGATTATTTTGTATTAAGTAATATTTCGCACTGCTATCTCCATCTAATTATAAACGCTTCTAGAGGTAAGATTACAATGATTACTCTTAGACGGTATACATTAAGATATATTATTTGCCTTGTATGATACCACTTTCTCACTTGAAAAAAAAATAGATCTACTTTAAATTTGAGTTCAACTGATGAAGTCCTTTTGACAGAAACGATCGTCTTAAGCATTTGTTTTGACAGTGTTTTTTAACTATAACTTTGGTATTATGTTTATAATTTTGGCAATGCCCATGCTGATAAATGCAATCTTTGACCACTGTAATAACATTGTTGTATAAAAGTCACACTGTGACGGCATTTTTGTGGATAATTGTTGTGCCAATATAATAGCCAGTTCCTTTATCCACATGATATATACTTTTTATTGGTGATTGTGGAAGGTGAAAAAAAATATAAAGGTAGAAGTGAATTTTAGTTTGATATTTAAAAATTTATACGATGTTAATTTACAATAATTTTTCATAATTATGAGCCCATCACCGGCATTGGGTGACGTCTCCATATGAGTTAAAAGATTCTTGAGTGAGACGTTAAACAACAATACAACAAACAGCGTCAGGGTACACTGGTGAATTAGAAAACAAATACATATTCTTCATACATTGTAACATAACATGTAAGTATAAAAATCACAAATACCAAAGTATTAATCTTCATGGTGTTTAGGACACAATATACAAATCTAGAAGTGAGATCAGGTGCTATGGAGGAGTAAGTAGTAATTCCCTTTTTCATTTTTTTTCTCCTTTAGATGATATTTATGTGTCCCAAGTAGTTCGATATAAAAGACATACTCAACAAACGATCATTTAATATACGGAGACAATCAGTGACACGTTGTTATCACAAGGTGAGGGAAATATTGACTTGTTTGATCTTGGTTATCAACTCGTTTGTTTATATATGTTATATATGTTTAACATGTTGCTTCCCACCTCAAGAAATACAAACTGTCAGGGTCGACAATTTTTTTTTTAATTTGTCTCACAAACACTGTGCCCCTTTAACCAAAACAGCAATTCTCTGACGTAATCGTAATATGCAAGACTGACCTCTAGGAGAAACACTCGGATAACCTTTGTCATACATGTTCAAATATTTAATGAAGTTGAAAGGGGCATTAGTTATGTTCTTTTTGCCAAAAATGTTTTCCTTTTTTAGTTAGTTAATTCACAATAACTGAAAAGATATATACAACAAATTCTTGACTCCTATATATTTTGTGAACATTTCTTGAGAAACCCAGGTTTGGATTTTTTCAATTGCAACTGATTAATTTACTGTATGTATATGCATACCACATTGGTCCTGACCTTACTGTCACAAAATATATAGGAATATAAGAATCGTTATGCCTGTTTAAACCTCTTATTTGTTATCGTACATGTACATCAAGTACAAGTAATGAAAGTGAAAGTTAAATAATATTTTGGGGTATATTTACACAGGTAATGCCGCTTAAATCAATGTCAGAAAACGTAGTCATTATCATTCACATATACATGTAGCCTAATAAGTATTTTCAGTATTTTTGTATGAATTTGAAATAAATACCAGCCGCACTTACGTCCGATTCCGACTTCGAACAGCACGTTTTCCCTACACCCTCGGTAATCTCCGTAAATCAAACCGAAAGTTAATTTGTGCTGGCCGATTCAAATTTACAGTTTTTACGGGCTACGTTTGGCTAGTTTATTTTAATAATACACTTCTTTCAATCACCTGGGGATATCTTTCGTGTATATATACAGGATAAACTATTACATAAATTCTACATATAAAATTTCCGTTGACGAGAGCTCATATTGCTTTAAAATTGTATGTGGTATTCGTGGACCGTATACATAAAATGCCACATTATCAATGGTTATGGTATAGCAAAGACATGGCTGCAGTCGATTCAATGCAATGTCTTAGTTCATAATAATTAGAATAATACAATGTAAGTGTTTTTATATGTAATGTATTTTGGCTGATAGGGAAATGTTCTCGATTTGCGTTTGACTATGATACCGAGTTACGCACATAGAATATGTAGTGATATAAAAATTTTCAGATACCAAAGTATAAATCAATAGAATGTCCAGGACATTGATACAAATCCGGTAAAAATGGACAAACACGGACCTCTGGAAACCAAGAGGTGGTATCAGGTGTCATGGAGGAGTAAGCATCCCCCCATTTGAATTTGTTTAATCCTCAACAAATCTAATATGTATGAGTTTATCAAAATTGTAGTACAAAGTTATTACAACATACAAATAATCTAGTCGGAAACTATGAGTACATTACATTGGGTAGCCTAGTCGGAATACCGGAAGTGACGTTACATCCGGTCTCTGTGAGTGTGCTCCTAGTGTTGATAAATATTCAAGTAAATTACAATAAAGCTATATACAATACAATGACTTTATTTTAACTGTGTATTCTATTATATCGACAAACCTTTCTGTTTTGTGTTTTCAAGACATCAACTCTTTTACTATGAGTGAGTTAAAACATACTTATAAATGAGTCGTTTCGATGACTGTGTTTGGAGCTTGCTTGTTACCACAGTATGAGCAGATTGCGTGTAATCTGGAATGTACCGATAAACTAATTAAACAATTCGTCTTGTGCATATCCCATTTATGTTCATTGCTGTAGCACAGAGTTTTGTATCAAACCGGAAAACGGAAGTTCGGACGCCATCTTGAAAATTTATGACCACGCATTATTCATACACAGATCTATATACCGCCAAACACGGTGCATATCAAAATTCGCAAATTATTTTGCTGAGATTGCATAACATTGTGCAATTAAATTCAGGTGGGTTGATAAATATAAATATTTATATATTACTTATTCAAACTACTGAAATGTGTTTCTCATACATTTGTCTGAAGTTCAATTTACGTTGATTATGTTTTCCGGTTAACCTCGAACCCGACCAAAATGGATGCGAGATTTATACATAGCATTACTGTATTTATTTACTTGATTAAGATAACAATGTACAATCGTGGAGATACTTCATGATGCATTAATTATGAGTGAATTATGATTGTTTTAAGTGAACCGTTATTCATTCATGGAAAGTTGATGTGCCAATGGAAGCGTTTATACCATTGTAATGCACGATACATTGGCTATGACACAGTTACGCATGGCAGGGTGGCCATCTTGGATCAAACAAAATATAAATCCGTTTGTAACGATTGTTCTATGGCTTATATGGTTATATTAGCTGTCTTATGTATATGGATTTATTAGATCAATTGAAGTTAAAGTAAGAGCTGATGTTTGTTTTTAAGTAGGGTTGGTTTTTGTTTTTATTTTTATCATATACGGATTTCGCTATCTGAAAAAAAAACTGAGTACAAAGTATTTTTAGTCAATAAACGGACTGCGCATCTCCGTAAATCCGGAATGACGCGAATCGTGGTGTTGTGGACAAATAACGATAAACATTTAAATTACTGAATTAATTAAAACCAAATGATGGTAATGACAACAATAATGATGATAATTTATGAATATTGATCTAATAATAATATTAATTATAATGAAAAATAAATAATGATAATACAATTATTACCAAATTTACTATAATAATGACAATAATAATTATTATGAAAAATTATCATGTTTACTGTAGTGTTAATAATAAAATGAAACTGCATTAAAATTCAGTAATGATAGTAATAATTATAATAATAATAACTGGAAGAAAATAATAATTATAATTACAAATAATAATAATGATAATTACAATAATACTGATAGTAATTTTATTATTTGATAATTAGAACAAAAACAAAACAATAATTATAGAAGTTAAGTAATAAGACCAAAAAGTAAATATCAATAGCTGTGGAAGAGTTAAAAAAAATTATAATCATTCCATAATGGATTAAAAAACAAAACTTTGATATAATGTTAATAATTCAGAAAGTAACAGAGGTAGATGCCAGTATTTAAAATGTAAGTGAATAAATGAAATGAATACAATTTAGTTACAAAGCAACAAATGAAATGGGAAAGAGGCAGAGATGTTAAGTGGAATGTGAAACATTGATAATTTTTTCTCTTTGTATAAAGTTATTAGGATACAAAAATGCTGATTACAGTACTATGTGTCTAAGTTTCAAATGTATTGGTATCAAGGTGTGGATCTACATGCATCACATAGAAGGTTAAATAGCATATTGATATTCCATACACCCCTAGAGACACATTTCCATGTAGAATGGCCAGTGTCATTGATTTTAAGTAGAATCCAGTTTTAGGGGTAGATGACATTAAGAAGTTAGTTCATACATTTTATCTCTTTATGACATACAAGACAGAACTATGTTTTTTGTACATCAATACATGTATATAATCTCTCTCTCTGTCTCTCTCTCTGTCTCTCTGTCTCTCTCTCTCTCTCTCACACACAAACACATCCTCATACAAACACATACATGCTGACAAATATATGCTAACACATACACTGACACATGTGCTGACACACACATCCACACATGTAGACATGCATCCACATGTTCATGTCATTAATCATTTAACACATAAATCACTGTTAGTATGTAAGGACACATGTAGACACATGATCACTATGTCAGTATGTAAGGACACATGTAGACACATGATCACTATGTCAGTATGTAAGAACACATGTAGACACATGATCACTATGTCAGTATGTCAGTATGTAACACACATGTAGACACATGATCACTATGTCAGTATGTAAGGACACATGTAGACACATGATCACTATGTCAGTATGTAAGGACACATGTAGACACATGATCACTATGTCAGTATGTAAGGACACATGTAGACACATGATCACTATGTCAGTATGTAAGGACACATGTAGACACATGATCACTATGTCAGTATGTAAGGACACATGTCGACACATGATCACTATGTCAGTATGTAAGGACACATGTATACACATGATCACTGTCAGTATGTAAGGACACATGTAGACACATGATCACTATGTAAGGACACATGTAGACACATGATCACTATGTCAGTATGTAAGGACACATGTAGACACATGATCACTATGTCAGTATGTAAGGACACATGTAGACACATGATCACTATGTCAGTATGTAAGGACACATGTAGACACATGATCACTATGTCAGTATGTAAGGACACATGTAGACACATGATCACTCTGAGTACAAAGCAATATTAAAATTTTGTGTCTCTCTCACCACTGATTTCACCAAGAAATCTTGTGGTGACACCTAGGTCATTGTGTACACAAATTATCAGGAAAGAGTGATTACATCAAGAATATTATATATTTAGCTCACCTCACACCTGGCCCAAAGGACTACTTAGTCAGTTAAACTTATGGCCCTATGTCTGTCGTCGTCCGCCATTGGTCCATTAATATTACATTTAAACGATTTCATCTAAAGAACCACATTACAGATATCAATCAAATTTGGCAGGTAGCTTGGTCCTGGGAAATGGTTTCAAGCATACAAAAGAAAAAAATTGTGGCAGACCCATGGGGGCTCCAAAAAGGGTTAAAAATTGATACATCTTTAAAAATCTTTTCATGATTCAGATTTCAATGATCATTTTTTTTTCAAATTTGGCATACATTATTGTTAATTCAGTGTCTGTGATTTGTAGTGAAATAGATATTTGTTCAGAAACGAGCCTTAGAGTTAAGCGGGTGCATTAAATGACATACTTAAGGTATGGTTTTATACAAATGATTTATCAATTATTCAAAACTGATCAAGTTTTTGCTTACACTGATAGATTAGAAAGTTATCTAGGAATTATCTAAAGACCATTGTGATAAAGTTTCAAGGTCATAGAGTCAAAGGTTACCTGCACGTAACTTGTGTCCTAAGTAAACAGAAACTATCACTTTTTCCTCATTTTTTTTTTTGACAATTTCCAATTCAGAATCAATGAATTACCCTCATGTGAACAGTGAAGCTACATAATGTTTGCAAACGAAAAGGGGCTAGGATCCATAAAGGCTCCAAAAAGGGCCAAAATATGGTCGATAAATATTTAGAAATCTGCCCATGAATTAAGGTCAGATTTTTTTCAAATTTGGTATGTTTGATTGTTACATACAATTCAATATTTACAAAATTTTGAGTAAAATCAAAATCTGTTTATAAACGAGTCTGTAGTGGGTGCTTCAAATGACATACATATATATGGTGCATGTGGGCCAATGGTTTCAAACAAAAGGCTTATCAACTAAAAATGCATCGATTAATTTTTGTATACAAAGATATATTAAATATTTGTTAGGAATTATCCTAGGATCATGGTGACAAAGTTCCAAGGTCACAGAGTCAAAGGTCACAGGCACCACAGTAAACAAAAAATATTAGGTATTTTTATCAACATTAAGATATTTTTGACTTTCTGAGTTTATCTGCATAGTTGCATAATTGTCCGAATATACCAGGTGAGTGTCTGAAGGCCCACTGGGCCTGTTGTTTTTTATGCTATGATCACCCAGATTCCCGCTTTGTTGCTACCCGGTAAATATCTCGTACATGTTACGCTGTATGTCTGCTGCTCTATAGCGTTCATGAATTGATATATTGTAAAACCTGTTTTAGTGACCACCTGTATATAAAAGACAACCTGGTCATAAAGACTTGTTTTTTGCTATCCCCAATAGTACCATTTATGTACAAATCAACCTCTATACAAAGACCACCTCCCTATAAAGACTTGTTTTGTTGTGTCCCTAGGGGGGGGGGGTCTTTATATACAGGTTTTACTGTGTAAATCCTATACATGTATCACCATCAAAATTTCTCATCTTTCATGTTTGATATAAGGTGTATTAACATAATCTTGTGTAAATATTTAATAGTGTAATACACGGAATTGTTTTACAATATAATATGGGTTATAACACCATGATACTACATATTAATATTGTATCATGGTTTTATCAGTAATTTTTAAGTTACATGTAGGGAAGTTTCCACTGAGATGTTTTATATTGTACAATGTTGTATCAAATGTGAAATCATATTCCATGATTTTATATAGAATCCGATAAAAAACTTGAAAAGGTTATCTTCAAAATCTTCTGAAATGCACTTACATGTTTTACAAAAAAAATATTATGATATCATATTCCAAGTCTTTCTTCATACCTACAATTCAAATGCATTAAACAGTTTACTTTTTCATCACAATCTATGTTATATAATGTGTTGAGTGTTGACATGTTTTACAATTTATTGGTTTATCATCAGAATCTGAGGTAATTGCTACAAATGTATACAAATGTTTGTGTATTAGCACCAAAGTCTACATACTGGTATATCTTTATATTAACATGTATAGGATACATGTACATGTATCATTATATATCAGTGGTCTTGTGTCATATAAAGGCTACATGTATCATTATATGTCCGTCACTGTAGGTGGTATCACGTTATATATATAGACTACATGTACATGTATCATTATATATCAGATACCTGTAGGTGGTCCCATGTCATATAAAGACTACATGTATCATTATATATCAGTCACTGTAGGTGGTATCATGTTATATATATAGACTACATGTACATGTATCATTATATATCAGATACCTGTAGGTGGTCCTATGTCATATAAAGACTACAAGTATCATTATATATCAGTGGTCCCATGTCATATAAAGGCTACATGTATCATTATATGTCCGTCACTGTAGGTGGTATCATGTTATATAAAGACTACATGTACAAGTATCATTATATATCAGTGGTCCCATGTCATATAAAGGCTACATGTATCATTATATGTCCGTCACTGTAGGTGGTATCATGTTATATATATAGACTACATGTACATGTATCATTATATATCAGTGGTCTCATGTCATATAAAGGCTACATGTATCATTATATGTCCGTCACTGTAGGTGGTATCATGTTATATATATAGACTACATTTACATGTATCATTATATATCAGTTACCTGTAGGTAGTCTCACATCGTATAAAGGCTACATGTATCATTATATATCAGTTACCTGTAGGTGTTCCCATGTCATATAAAGACTACATGTATCATTATATATCAGTTACCTGTAGGTGGTCACATGTCATATGAAGGCTAAATGTATCATTTTGTCAGTTACCTGTAGGTAGTCTCATGTTATATATATAGGATACATGTACATGTATCATTATATATCAGTTACCTGTAGGTAATCTCATGTCATGTATATAGGCTACATGTATCATCATATGTCTGTTACCTATAGGTGGTATCATGTCACTATATATTACTTATCTGTAGGAGGTCTCGTATCATATATACATGTGTCACTATATATTACTTACCTGTAGGAGGTCTCGTATCATATATACATGCGTCACTATATATTACTTACCTGTAGCAGGTCTCGTATCATATATACATGCGTCACTATATATTACTTACCTGTAGGAGGTCTTGTATCATATATACATGCGTCACTATATATTACTTACCTGTAGGAGGTCTCGTATCATATATACATGCGTCACTATATATTACTTACCTGTAGGAGGTCTCGTATCATATATACATGCGTCACTATATATTACTTACCTGTAGGAGGTCTCGTATCATATATACATGCGTCACTATATATTACTTACCTGTAGGAGGTCTCGTATCATATATACATGCGTCACTATATATTACTTACCTGTAGGAGGTCTCGTATCATATATACATGCGTCACTATATATTACTTACCTGTAGGAGGTCTCGTATCATATATACATGCGTCACTATATATTACTTACCTGTAGGAGGTCTCGTATCATATATACATGCGTCACTCTATATTACTTACCTGTAGGAGGTCTCGTATCATATATACATGCGTCACTCTATATTATTTACCTGTAGCAGGTCTCGTATCATATATACATGCGTCACTCTATATTACTTACCTGTAGCAGGTCTCGTATCATATATACATGCGTCACTATATATTACTTACCTGTAGCAGGTCTCGTATCATATATACATGCGTCACTATATATTACTTACCTGTAGCAGGTCTCGTATCATATATACATGCGTCACTATATATTACTTACCTGTAGGAGGTCTCGTATCATATATACATGTGTCACTATATGTCAGTATATTACTTACCTGTAGCAGGTCTCGTATCATATATACATGTGTCACTATATATTACTTACCTGTAGGAGGTCTCGTATCATATATACATGTGTCACTATATGCCCCTCAGTTATATGTAGTTGGTATGTTATATTGTATCAGTATACATGTATCAGTTATTTTCATGTCATATATAGGCCAAATGTATCATCATATGCTTGCTAGTAACATTTAAATTAAGAGCTCTTATGTCATATATAGATTACATGAATCATTTTATTTCAGCCGGTCATATTTAAGTGGTCTTATGTTATAGGATAGTACATGTATCATTATAGGTCGGTCAGTTACATTTCAGTGGCCTTATGTTATAGGCTAGTAAATGTATCGTTATAGGTTGGTCAGTTACATTTACCGGTAAGTGGTCTTATGTTATATGTAGACTACATGTATCATTATACATCAGCCAGTTACATTTCAGTGGCTTTATGTCATAGAGGTCACATGTATCAATATATGTTGGTTAGTTTTATGTCATAAAAGCTATATGTACATGTATTTTTATAGGTTGGTCAGTTACATTCCAGTGGCCTTATGTTATAGGCTACATGTATCATTATAGGTTGGTCAGTTACATTCCAGTGGCCTTATGTTATAGGCTACATGTATCATTATAGGTCGGTCAGTTACATTCCAGTGGCCTTATGTTATAGGCTACATGTATCATTATAGGTTGGTCAGTTACATTTCAGTGGCCTTATGTTATAGGCTACATGTATCATTATAGGTCGGTCAGTTACATTCCAGTGGCCTTATGTTATAGGCTACATGTATCATTATAGGTCGGTCAGTTACATTTCAGTGGCCTTATATGTTATAGGCTACATGTATCATTATAGGTCGGTCAGTTACATTCCAGTGGCCTTATGTTATAGGCTACATGTATCATTATAGGTCGGTCAGTTACATTTCAGTGGCCTTATGTTATAGGCTACATGTATCATTATAGGTCGGTCAGTTACATTTCAGTGGCCTTATGTTATAGGTTACATGTATCATTATAGGTCGGTCAGTTACATTTCAGTGGCCTTATGTTATAGGTTACATGTATCATTATAGGTTGGTCAGTTACATTTAAGTGGTCTTATGTTATAGGCTACATGTATCATTATAGGTCGGTCAGTTACATTTACGTGGCCTTATGTTATAGGTTACATGTATCATTATAGGTTGGTCAGTTACATTTCAGTGGCCTTATGTCATAGGCTACATGTATCATTATAGGTCGGTCAGTTACATTTCAGTGGCCTTATGTCATAGGCTACATGTATCATTATAGGTCGGTCAGTTACATTTAAGTGGTCTTATGTTGTATATCATGTATATAGACTACATGTATCTAGCGCTGTCATTGATGAGAAATTCTATATCAATATTTTGATATGTAAAAAGTATCGATATATCAATGAATCGAATAATTTGGTACTTCTATGAATGCATTCAAAATAAATAGATTCATTGTAATATTTAGTTATTTTATTGTATATTTAACCATCTGAAGATGAAAAAAGAAGCCATTGCAAGGAAAACATCATTCATAATTTGAACAAATTGAACAATTAGAAAAAATATACCATAGTTTAATAACAAGAAGTAAAACAAATGGAAAATTTTGGAAATTGTGAAAGAAAATACATCCTGTAAAATGCATAATGTATTGATACTTTAAAAGTGTATCGATTACCGTATTGAATAAATTTGTGTATCAATATATTGATATCGAGTCTATCAATGACAGCCCTATATGTGTCATTATATGTCAACCAGTTGCATTTAAATGGTCTTATGTCATATATAGGCTACATGTATAGATAATTATATGTCAGCCAGTTACATTTAAGTCATCTTATGTCATATATAGGCTACATGTATCATTATATGTCAGCCAGTTACATTTAAGTCATCTTATGTCATATATAGGCTACATGTATCATTATATGTCAGCCAGTTACATTTAAGTCATCTTATGTCATATATAGGCTACATGTATCATTATATGTCAGCCAGTTACATTTAAATGTCATCTTATGTACATGTATCATTATATCGGCCAGTTACATTTAAAGTCATTTATGTCATATATGGGCTTCATGTTACATTAATGTCAGTCAGTTACATGTCATCTTATGTCATATAAAGCTACATGTATAGATAATTATATGTCAGGCAGTTACATTTAAGTCATCTTATGTCATATATCGGCTACATGTATCATTATATGTCAGCCAGTTACATTTAAGTCATCTTATGTCATATATAGGCTACATGTATCATTATATGTCAGCCAGTTACATTTAAGTCATCTTATGTCATATATAGGCTACATGTATCATTATATGTCAGACAGTTACATTTAAGTCATCTTATGTCATATATCGGCTACATGTATCATTATATGTCAGCCAGTTACATTTAAGTCATCTTATGTCATATATCGGCTACATGTATCATTATATGTCAGCCAGTTACATTTATGTCATCTTATGTCATATATAGGCTACATGTATCATTATATGTCAGCCAGTTACATTTAAGTCATCTTATGTCATATATCGGCTTCATGTATCATTATATGTCAGTCAGTTACATTTAAGTCATCTTATGTCATATATAAGCTACATGTATAGATAATTATATGTCAGACAGTTACATTTAAGTCATCTTATGTCATATATCGGCTACATGTATCATTATATGTCAGCCAGTTACATTTAAGTCATCTTATGTCATATATAGGCTACATGTATCATTATATGTCAGCCAGTTACATTTAAGTCATCTTATGTCATATATAGGCTACATGTATCATTATATGTCAGACAGTTACATTTAAGTCATCTTATGTCATATATCGGCTACATGTATCATTATATGTCAGGCAGTTACATTTAAGTCATCTTATGTCATATATCGGCTACATGTATCATTATATGTCAGCCAGTTACATTTAAGTCATCTTATGTCATATATCGGCTACATGTATCATTATATGTCAGCCAGTTACATTTAAGTCATCTTATGTCATATATAGGCTACATGTATCATTATATGTCAGCCAGGTACATTTAAGTGGTCTTATGTCATATATTGGTTACATGTATCATTATTCAGTGGCATAACTGGGTCCAGAAAAGTGGGGGGAGGGCAGAACCGTTCAAAATATTGAATGGATTAAAAGCGATGACGACACGGTACATTCATCCAAATAGGCACGTCATTATGCATACACTTAATAAGTCAATGTGAATCAAATAGTGTCCTATTGGGTGCACTTTTTGGTCGCCTTTTCAGAAAGCAAGAAATGCACTGTGTGGATTATGGCATGGACATCAGATTGTGATAACCTGTATTCTTTGAACAGCATGTTGCCTGTGGTTGTGGCTGTGTGATAAAAGAAATTACATCAAAAAGTGTTGGGGAGGGGGCACAAACATACTTCTGATCACTAATGAAAGAGTACCTGTCTTGTTAGACAATTCTCATGAAAGACCACCTATCTTATCAAGGTCTACCTGTCTAGTGTGACCACTCTCATGAAAGACCACCTGTCTTGTGAGACCAATCTTATCAAGGTCTACCTGTCTTGTGATACCACTGTCATGAAAGATCACCTGTCTTTTGAAACCACTCTCATGAAAGACCACCTGTCTTGTGAGACCAATCTTATCAAGGTCAAACTGTCTTGTGAGACCAATCTTATCAAGGTCTACCTGTCTTGTGTGACCATTCTCATGGAAGACCACCTGTCTTGTGAGACCAATCTTATCAAGGTCTACCTGTCTTGTGATACCACTCTCATGAAAGATCACCTGTCTTTTGAAACCACTCTCATGGAAGACCACCTGTCTTATGAGACCAATCTTATCAAGGTCTACCTGTCTAGTGTGACCACTCTCATGAAAGACCACCTGTCTTGTGAGTCCAATCTTATCAAGGTCTACCTGTCTTGTGAGACCAATCTTATCAAGGTCTACCTGTCTTGTGAGACCAATCCTATCAAGGTCTACCTGTCTTGTGTGACCATTCTCATGGAAGACCACCTGTCTTGTGAGACCAATCTTATCAATGTCTACCTGTCTTGTGAGACCAATCTTATCAAGGTCTACCTGTCTTGTGATACCACTCTCATGAAAGACCACCTGTCTTTTGAAACCACTCTCATGAAAGACCACCTGTTGTTTTAGACTACTCTTATAAAAGACCACCTGTCCTGTGCAACCACTCTCATGAAAGACCACCTACCTTTTGAAATCACCAATGAAAGACCACCTGTCTTGTGAGACCACTCTCATGTAAGGTCACCTTCCTTGTGAGACTACATTTTCAAAAGCTATGCAGTTAAATAATCCTTTAGATAAAACCTCTTTTCAGAGACCACCTGTCATGTTAGACCACATTTCAGTGTCCAGAAGGTTCCACTGTACCAAACAGGAGATGATACTCGGTGATCTAATGATAGAGTGTTAGACTAACAAGCACATGCTGACGTGGTGATGGAGTGTTAGACTTACAAGCACATGCCAACGTGGTGATAGAGTGTTAGACTTACAAGCACATGCCAACGTGGTGATAGAGTGTTAGACTCAAAATCACATGCCAACAATGTGATAGATTGTTAGACTTACAAGCACATGCTGACGTGGTGATAGAGTGTTAGACTTACAAGCACATGCCAACAATGTGATAGAGTGTTAGACTTACAAGCACATGCCAATGATGTGATAGAGTGTTAGACTTACAAGCACATGCCAATGATGTGATAGAGTGTTAGACTTACAAGCACATGCCAATGATGTGATAGAGTGTTAGACTTACAAGCACATGCTGACGTTTTGATAGAGTGTTAGACTTACAAGCACATGCTGATGTTGTGATTGAGTGTTAGACTTATAAACACATGCCAACGTGGTGATAGAGTGTTAGACTCAAAAGCACATGCCAACAATGTGATAGATTGTTAAACTTACAAGCACATGCTGACGTGGTGATAGAGTGTTAGACTTACAAGCACATGCTGACGTTGTGATAGAGTGTTAGACTTATAAACACATGCCAACCTGGTGATAGTATGTTGGACTAACAAGCATATGCCAACATAGTGATAGAGTGTTAGACTTACGAGCACATGCCAACATGGTGATAGAGTGATAGACTTACAAGCACATGCAGATGTGGTGATAGAGTGTTACTGTTACTCTTTCAAGCACATGCCAACAATGTGATAGTGTTAGACTTACAAGCACATGCTGATGTGGCGATAGAGTGTTAAACTTACAAGCACATGCCGACATGGTGATCGAATTTTAGACTTACAAACTCATGCCAACGGAGTGATAGAGTGGTAGACTTACAAGCACATGACGAAGTGGTGATAGAATATTAGACTCAAAAGCACATGCCGAGATGGTGATAGAATGTTGGACTTGCAAGCACATGTCGACGTGGTGATAGAGTGTTAGACTTACAAGCACATGCTGACGTGGTGATAGAATTTTAGACTTACAAACTCATGCCAATGGAGTGATAGAGTGTTAGACTTACAATCACATGATGAAGTGGTGATATTCTTATACTTACAAGCACATACCAACGTGGTGATAGAGTGTTAGACTTACAAGCACATGCCAACAATGTGATAGAGTGTTAGACTTACAAGCACATGCTGACGTGGTGATAGAGTGTTAGACTTACAAGCACATGCTGATGTGGTGATAGAGTGTTAGACTTACTAGCACATGCCGACATCATTTCTGATTTGAGACCTTTTAATATCATAGTCAGTTCCTTCTCCAAGTGCTCCTGTATGTATGCAGTGAAAGTAAAAAGTTAACCATATTGTAATAACTTAAGATTTAGATGTACATGTGTAGTGATTGGTCAAACATGTATTAATGGCCACCTCTGTGTAAAGGCCACCTGCCTATAAAGGCAATTCAATCATAGCCTTTGTTAACTTTGTTGTAATTAAGGATTCTTTTTCATTTTTTGTAAAACATGGAATATACATGCATTGGCTCATGGAAAAAAATTCTTTGCAGCTGAATGCACAATGATTTTTTTCTTTTCCATGAGCCATTGCATGTATATCAATGGTTTTCAAAAAATGAAAAAGAATCCTTATATCTATTTATATTACCATTTTCTGTGAATCTGTAGTCAGCTGGATACAAAATTCATTCTATAATTGACTTTGCGGGGGAGGTTTTCATATGACGTAACAGCTGAACAGCTGTGTGTCAAGTGTTGAATATACAATGCAACAAGTCCTATACTTATACTTGCAGTAAAGGTAATAACAGTCAATATGTTAATATTACATAAATCTTTTTTATAAAGGCCACCTGTCATAGTGTCTATAACAGCTACTTTTGCCTATCACATGGAGTGGCCATTATTGATAAGTTTTACATTACTAACACATGTATGGAACCTAAGAATTGAGACCACCTAACAGACTCACTCAAAAGTGGTCTGATTAGTGAGATGTTACAGTGGAACCTTACTATAGAGACTACCTAACAGACTGACTCAAATTGGTCTGATTAGTAAGATGTTACAGTGAAATCTTACTATAGAGACCACCTAACAGACTGACTCAAAGTGGTCTGATTAGTGAGATGTTACAGTGGAACCTCACTATAGAAACCACCTAATTGACTGACTCAAGTGGTCTGATTAATGACATGTTAAAGTGGAATCTCACTACTGAGACCACCTAACAAACTGACTCAAAGTGGCCTGATTAGTGAGGTGTAACTGTGGAACCTCACTATATATGATCACCTAACAGACTCTTAAGTGGTCTGATTAGAGAGGTAATACAGTGGAGCCTCGCTTATTAAGACCACTTAACTGACTGAAAGTGGTCTGGTTAGTAAGGTGTTATAGGGGAACCTCACTATTAAGACCACCTAACTCACTGACTCAAAGTGGTCAGATTAGTGAGGTGTTACAGTGGAACCTTGCTAATAAGATCACCTATCTGACTGACTAAAAAGTGGTCTGATTAGTGAGATGTTACTGTGGAACCTCACTATAGAGACCACCTAACAGACTGACTCAAAAGTGGTCTGATTAGTGAGATGTTACAGTGGAACCTCACAATAGAGACCACCTAACAGACTGACTCAAAGTGGTCTGATTAGTGAGGTGTTACAGTGGAACCTCACAATAGAGACCACCTAACAGACTAACTCAAAGTGGTCTGATTAGTGAGGTGTTATAGTGGAACCTCACAATAAAGACCACCTAACTGACTGACTCAAAGTGGTCTGATTACTGAGGTATTACAGTTGAGCCTTGGAATCAAGACCACATTTCTGACTAACTCAAAGTGGTCTGATTAGTTAGGTGTTACACTGCAACCTCCCTATTAAGACTACCTAACTGATTGACTCAAAGAGGTCTGATTAGTAAGATGTTACAGTGGAACTTCAATATAGAGACCATCAAATGACCAACTCAAAGTGGTCTAATTAGTGAGGTGTTATAGTTGAACCTTGCTGTTAAGACCACCTAACCGACTCAAAGAGGTCTGATAAGTGAGGTGTTACAGTGAAACTTCATTATAGAGATCACCTAACTGACTCACCCAAAGTGGTCTGATTAGTTAGATGTTACAGTGGAAGCTTGCTGTTAAGACCACCTAACAGACTGACTTTAAAGTGGTCTCATTAGTGCGATGTTACAGTGGAACCTCACTAATAAGTTCACCTAACTGACTTACTCAAAGTGGTCTGATTAGTTAGGTGTTACAGAGGAACTTTTAAGACGACCTAATTGATTCAGTGAAGGTGTTCTGATTACTGAGGTGTTCTGATTACTGAGGTTCTGCATGCACACATATTAGATATTTATCAGGAGACAAGAAATTTATGGTTTGAATGTGAGGTGGTCTCCTGAGTGAAGTGGTGTTTAGGTGAGGTTCCACTGATTTTTTTACCAGGATGCACATCAGACCCACATTGACAGACAAAAAGTGAAAATAATTTGTTACCATAAGGTTAGTGACCTAATTAAGTGACAATTTTTCAGAAAATAAATATTTTAGGTCTTTGGAAGCATTGATGACTTTTGACCTTTGACTCAGTGACCTTGAAACTTAGTATAAAATATCTTTGAATCAATCACCGAATCCTTCAAATACAATTGTCTATTTAAGAAGTTGACAGTTTTGGGGGGGAAATAACATTTTCGGTTATCAGAAGTGTTGATGACCTTTTACCTGTTTATTTTATAATTACTTTCTTTGCATCATTCCATAAAACTTTCAGTTGAATTTGTAAATGCCTCTGCATCAATAGTTTATTTTTCTTGAAAATGAAAAAGTAAATTTTTTTATAGGGTATTCCAAATTCAAACCCTCACCTAGGGGTACTTCCCTTTAGGATATACCTTTTTCACTTCAGTTAGCTATAAAATATAGTGGAACCTTGCTTCAGAGACCACCTTACAATTCAGGCCATAAATTTCCAGTCTGTTGATAAATATATAATAAGTACAGAACTTCACTTAAGAAACCACCTCACTAATCAGACCAGTTTAAGTCAGTCATGTGGTCTTAATTGCGAGGTTCCACTATAGTTTTTGTTGCTTCTAAGTATGATAATAATACATGGGCTATATTGGCTCTCCTCTGGGACTGTTCCCCTGCCCCCAGGATTGTACATTCACAATTTATATATAGATTGTTTTATGCTCTTTCTAAATATGTATTCATTTTTTCACAATGCATAGAACTGTGGAGAGGCTATTGAAGACCTAGTATATTAATTTATTATCATATGCCTATTTTGGCTCCACATTATCATATGCCTATTTTGGCTCCACATTATCATATGCCTATATTGGTTCCACATATTCATATGCCTATATTGGCTCCACATTATCATATGCCTATATTGGCTCCACATTATCATATGCCTATATTGGCTCCAATTATCTTATGCCTATATTGGCTCCACATTATCATATGCCTATATTGGCTCCACATTATCATGTGCCTATATTGACTCCACATTATCATGTGCCTATATTGGCTCCACATTATCATATGCCTATATTGGCTCCACATTATCATATGCTTATATTGGCTCCACATTATCATGCCTATATTGGCTCTACATTATCATATGCCTATATTGGCTCCACATTATCATATACCTATATTGGCTCCACATTATCATATGCCTATATTGGCTCCACATTATCATATGCCTATATTGGCTCCACCATAGGGACTGAACCCCTACCTATGCCTCCAGGGTAACAAATTTCACAATTTCAGGAGATCACTTTATGCTCTTTCTAAAATGTTTAAGTTTTTTTTACAATCCTTAGATTCAGGAACTTGACCAAGTATGTTATCATTATATGGCTCTGTATTGACAACAATATTGCTATATTGGCCCCACCCCAGAGGCCGAATTCCTGCTCCTGGGGACATATATATATCACAATTTCACAATTACGATCTCTCAAAATTATTTTAAGGTATTAAAGTGAACAGGTATAGATGAACATTTGTTTACATCATTGTAAAAATGAAAATTTCATAGGTTATTTATTAGTATGTGTCAAAGACATGCTTTTTATTAGTGTAATTTTGTTTTCCTTTTGTTAACATATTAGGAAATACTTCAGTGTCCATAAAATTGCATTTGTACTCATAAAAATATCTTGTGTTTTTTCTGTCATTTTGTGGTTTTTTTCCTGATAGAATGATAGGTTTTGACTTTAGGGTGGAAGCTAAACATAAAAAAAAAAACTTGGAATGGCCTAATTTCGGCATCAAGTAATATCGGCACCAAGTAATTTCGGCACTTGTATAAGTAACTTCTGAAATTGTCGGCACTTTAACAGGTGATATTGGCAGCAAATATTGATTTAAAATAAATCAATTAATATCAGTAATGAATTTTAATTTCTAAAAGTCAAGTTTTAACACATGTTTATGGAAGTGCCGAAAACACTTACTTACAAGTGCTGAAATTACCTGATACCGGCCATAGGTACTTGTGGACAGGACCATCTTAGTGTGCCTTGCCCATCGCCGCTTCATTTTTTAGTCTATCTTATTTATTCCTTTCATCAAAACATTGTAATTTTGGGATATACCAGGAAATATGGCCAAACAAAAGACTTAAAGCCAAATGTGGTTACACCCTTTATATAACTATATATAATCAAAGTACTGAAAGTACTGATACGAGCTGATGACAATCGTAAGTTTTAATGAGATATAACACACTCAGTATACTGAATACTTTTTAATTCGGTAAAATTAGGTTTTAAGAAAAGTAACTAAAAATCGGATCAGACATTTGGCCTGACGTGAGTACTGATGGCTTATATATTATGCAAAATACTAAATAGATCTGCGATATGATTACAAAATCTTGTGCTTATAAACATTGTTTCATTGATATCAAATTTCTATGCGACAGGGCAGTCTTATACCTTTACGCTATACTTCCTATCAGTAGCCTTAAATCTCTAGGCCAATACGTGTACATGTAAAAACATTTTCCCAATTTCAAAGACTGCCGCGAGTTTCTCATCAGTTAAGATCACCTGAATGAGGAATGACGTAACTTCTATGTCCAACTTCACAGACAGATCTTGCCAATACACAGTAAGGGCAACTTGACCAAAATTCATTTGCATATTAATCGTGCGCAAGAATTGTTAACAGTCCAGTCTATCGCTTTTAATGTCAATTCTATCACAAGAGTATAATGGTAAAATAATTGAAAAGTAACATTCTAAAGCGAATTTATAATATCTTAAAATTCATAAAGGACGCCGAACTGACCTTTAGTAGCATATATTTCAACAAGTCTTGTAGACCTATATATTTCAGCGAATTGTTACTATATTTTCGTAATTTTAAAAAGCAAAGATATACGAATAAAAGTGTTATTTGGAAATTTCAATCTTAAAGTTGAGTTTATGTTGCTGAAATGCACATACATGTGTAATTTTGCGTCAATATAATTTGTTATTAACCCCATACTGCAAAATGTGCTTTGACTTGTTCCCAATAAACAACTTAGTATAACATATCTGCGTTGATGTTCCATCAACTCGTAAAAACGAGAAGGTAAGACAATTCTCATTATTTACATTGGCAATGCGAGACGCCTGCCTGGTTATAATCACCTGTATTATAATTAATAAACACTTAGCGGTCTTATCTGTCATTGTCTCTGCCTTTCCTCTTCTCTAGAAAGATTACCCTCACTGAAAACATATGTACCTTTTCACTCGAGATGATAAAAAAGACATAAATTCCTCTTTTTTCGTTCGAATTTAAATTTATTCCTGACATTTGGAGTAGCCGCTACGGAAGAAGGTCGACAAGCATGCGCAATAAGCCATGTGAAAGCTATACCACTGAATTATTGATTAGTGAGTATCGAACCGCACCAAGCTTCCCGAATGTAAATTAAGGTAGCGTTAAGGGTAATTCGCAAGGTACTTCATCTACTTCCGTAACGGCTACTCCAAATGTCGGAAATAAATTCAAATGTATTGCATTGTTACCAATCAAGCATGCCCTTATTATAAACTATGTGAATTGTCATAGGTAATCGTCTGGTTGGGGTACGTCTTTTTTAATAACAGTATAATACACAGTAAACATGTACCAGACATGATAAAATATGAGCCAGAAAATTAGCCAATTACATTTTTTAGAGCTAATATTGAAATTTCGTTAATTGTGACGCATATGACACTATCAGCTAAAATGGACTTGTAATTTAATTGATGTAGATATATCTTCGAACATTTCCCATATGTTAAGGTGTACCTTTCTTTCCATGCTGTTGTTCCCTCGATTCATAGATTACAGGATAGACTTTTCTTAAAATTTTATCTTGATTTAAAGTCATATAGATCTGCCGTTCGTCTATTTGCATTATTGTAGATTCAGTATATGTGCATGCGCAAAATCTGGACATTTCTCCTGCTATAATTGAGAAATGACGTGTACTAGAAAGTGCTCATTCAAACTTGTTTTGCTCTATCTTTTGACAGGGATACGGAAAACACAATGGCTGACGATGATTCGCCTTGTAACGAACCACCGTTCGGATTAAAGATTGGTGCTGTGTTTTCTTTAGTCTCGGACGAAAATAAGAAAACAGACGAAGGAGAGTCGCCTCCAAAAGTTTCTCCCTGTTCTGTAAACCTTAGGGATATATTCGAACACAAAAGCTTGAAAGGCTACAAGAACCGTGTAAGAACAGAGTGCGATTCTGAGAGTGAGGAGAAATGTGCCAGAAAAAGTAACGATAGCTCACCAGTTCAGTGTAAACAGGAGCCAATCGATGAAGAAACTGACAAAGATTCTTCTTTGGATCAAGAAAATTATACGACACAACCAACCCGACCTCAGAGAAAGAGAAAATTGAATAAAATGTTCTCTGAAGGATCCGAATATTATGAGGATTACAGATTTCACTATGCTAAACGGAAAAAGTTTTACAAAGATTATCATGAAATCATTTCATCGTTCCAACGAAAGTACAAAATGAAAGAGCTTTTGAGGCAGCTGGAAGAACAGAATGAACTAGATCTAAAACATTCTCCTTACAGAAACGCCAGGAAAATCGTCAGGGAGGAAAGTGATGAGGAAGGAAGTTTAGATAAAAACAGATTGACAGAAAAAGCCACTAGCCAACGGAAACAAACTGCAAGAACTAAAAAGAAGTTATGGAAATGTAATCCGGAGACTTCAGAACAAGCTAAAAATGTAAATATTGAAAAATCTGCTTTACCGCCAAAGCTGGAACCCGCGTATCTGAGTGAATATAGTGACAGTATTCCGTTTCCTAGCACTGTGGACAACAATCCTCCAGTTTTAGAACATTACAATGAAAGCTGTAAACAGATTCGCAAGAATTTCCAAGAACCTGTCTCACGTATTCCCTGCAGTCTGAGTGGCAGATGCCATAAGCCAAACCCTCTTTATGATAAGAAAGAATTTGAACTGAATATGAAGAATGTAAAAAAGTCTAGTGATAAAAAGAAAATCGCCGAAGTTAAACCAATGAGAGAAACTCAAATTGAAATTAAGAAAGAGGTTCCTGATCCACCTGTACTGGAAGGTACTAGTACGACTGAGAAATGCCAGAGAACAATTGAACGACATAATTATAATAGAGAAAGTGACAGTTTTAGTAATGAGTACAGCAGTATGCTGTCTGAGACATTTAAAAATTTACCGACTGATGATCTATTTGGCCAAACAAAAAAACCCGAAAAACAAATTAAAACCGAAAAAAGTGAAGTCAAGCCTCCTGTAATTGATATAAAGAAAGACAGCAAAGGACAGACGTTTGGTTTTAATCACGCAATACAGGAATTGGCTCGAAAGCAGAACACTAATAAATTCTTTCAGCTGATGGTCGGTGGGAAAATAGTGCTAATTCCAACAGACGGGGGAACCGTCATTCCAAAAGCATTCGTTATGGATGCCACTTCAGTCAGTGCTCCTAAATCAGAAGCCAGCGGAACTGTAAAACAGGCCAATTGTAGTCCGTCACAAGTAGTTACTACTGCAAGTACACAGTCCCGACCACAGGTCCACAGTGCTGTTTCTAGGCTTCCACAACCACAGGTATCAATTAGGCCAACTGTATCCATGCAAGTCCAGCCAGGAGTAACACACACAAAACAATTACCGAGAATAGTGTTATCGACCTCTCAACCGCAAGTTACACAGAATTATTCCTCTGTGTTACCTAGAGGTACCGTAGCCATTCCTCGGCAGCAACCTCACCCAATAAAAATAGTAACTTCAGAGGAATTAGCCAGATTGCAAGCGGCAAAGGATCACTCTTATTTAAACTCTAGGAGTGGAAACAAAACCATACTGACATATACAACATCAGGTGTCAATGTACCGGTTGTCTGTGGCGTGAATAGACCAGTTACGTCTCTCTTGATACAACGACAATCACAGACGCCTCAAACTGTCCAAACTTTAAGATTATCAAAACAACCGGAACAGCATGAAACAGGAATATATTCAACAGAGAAAAAGTATAATGTGTCGGAAACAAGATCCAAGATGCCAATGAGTAGCCTATCTGTTAAAACAAATGCTTTTCCGGCCAGTGCTAAAAAACAAAGTGAACCAAATAAAGGCGGGAACAAACCTTCAACAAATTATATTCCGAATCCCATACCCAACGAGGTCCCCATAAGAATAAAACAAGAGGTAGATTTAGGGGATTACGGTGACAGTTCGTATCGGACAGATGAACACACAACACAACAGAATGATCAGTTCCGTAGTGACCTAGAGACAAACATAGAGCCATCGACTTCTTTCACGGTAAAAGTGAAGTCGGAAAAAGACGATTTTCAATATTATACACAACACGTACAGTCACCGGGACGCGAAACTGAGACAGAAGAAAGGATTAGGAAACTGAAAGAAAAATTGAAAATGCAGCAGAAAATGGTAGAGGATTTGAGAAAAAACATGAATATTGAAAGTAAAGATGATCAGAGCGCATGATCTTTGTATTGAAATGATCTACACAAATCATTAGAAAGGGGAATCTGTAGAGAATGTTTTGTTTTAATGTTTTATCTTGTGTTCTTGTTCTTTACAATTTCTAGCAATTATGGAAATATGTAAGACCTTCACTTTTAGTTCACAAAATTTTACTATTCCCTTGTTGTTCAATTTCTGAAATAATTCCAAAAACATTTATCTAAAATGATGTGTAACTGTTTCCCCCCGCAGTTTGCCTCCCTCCGTAAAGTAGATAAAATTCCCCTCATAATTTTGATTTTTTATTCATGATATATCAATGTTTTTACTTCACTTATGAAAAATGAAGGAAGTCTAAACACCAAAATAAAGTTATAAAACATAATTACATATGTATCAGAACACATCGTTGAATGTTGTATGGTATTCTATGTTTTTGTTTTTAAATAAAAAGTTATTTTAATATTGTTAAACACAATTTTATTGTTATAAACAAATCAGTTTGCCTTAATACTTGCTTTGCGACCTAATATCAATAAAATGTCCAGGACATAAATACAAATCCGGTAAAAATGGACAAACATGGACCTCTGGAAACCAAGAGGTGTGATCAGGTGCGATGGAGGAGTAAGCATCCCCTGTCGACCGGTCACACCCGCCGTGAATCCACAGTCAAGTCCAATGAAATACGTGAGGAGTGTATCCTCGTCACAATTGGTACAGTCGTCTCAATAACCGCCAACGAAAAGGCAACTCAACATTTCACTTAGTGAAATAGAGTAATCGCAAACAAGACTATTATACCGACCATAAAATTTGCGGAACGTTGACATTAAACACGGTTTTCGATACCCCTGTGTCAATAATTTGTCAGTGAGTAGTTTACCTCTGTATATGAAATCTTCATATGTTGTACACGCCCTGGTATATCGGATCATTTGTGAAATATAAACTCCATATGCGAGTGACTGAGGGATATTACTACTTAAATGTGAAAAATTTACGATGGGAAAGCTTAAATCGTCGCGTTTGTCATATAGCTTAGTTGCTAATTTCCCGTTTGTGTTTATATAAAGTAAAATGTCTAAGTATGAAGCGTGTGTGCTTGATTCTATTTTATCTTTTATTTCTAGTTCGCTGGGATATATATCGCATTGACATACGTATAAAAATTGTCATTATTAATTGACAAAACGTCGTCGATATATCTAAATGTCAAATTAAACGACACCGCTAACTTTTTCTTATTTTGATTCAGCAGTTTCTGAATGGAGTCTGCTTCGTATGAATAAAAAATCAGGTCGACCAATAAAGGGGCACAGTTGGTTCCCATAGGAATGCCAACAAATTGAAAGACCACGTCTCCGAACATTACAAATATATTGTCTATTAGAAATTCCAGCATGTTTTTTATATCAACTTCAGTGTATTTATGTGTAGAATCAAAGTAGTCTTTGACGAAATAAGTATCTTGATAGCCAATCACTAGATATTTAAATTTTCGGGTACCACCTTTAGTGAAAAAACAGTTGTCTATGATGCTAAAAGGCTTTCTTTTAATTTTTTATGTGGAATAGTTGTGTAAAGAGTAGAGAAGTCATAAGTTTTGATACTGTGAATTCGAGAAAAAGTGTGTGCCTTCAAATTTCTAAAAGCTGTTTAGAATTTTTAAGAATCCACATCTGATTTACACCGCTTCTGGAATAAGAAACTGTACAGTATTGTTGAAGTTTCTCCTTAACAGCTGTCAAAATCTTGGTAAGGAGTAAAGATAAAGGTTTGGAAGAACTTTTGCTGGATCCTGCTATGTATCTTTGCTTATATGGGCTTTCATGAAGTTTAGGTATCCAATATAAATGTGGTAGCTCAAAATCGGTATCGGTTGTAGGTATATCAAATCAGCACAATACGGACACGTGATTTTGAAGGATCTCGTCCTTTGAAAGTGAGCTACGTGTGTATGTAGGATTTCCAGAATTCGTATTAAACCCAAGTTCTTCTAATAAACAATTATAGTAATGTGCCTTACAAATAAAAACTATTATTTGAGGCTTTGTCTGCTGGTACCAGTACATATTGGTCATGTAATATATTCAGTTCAGTTACTACTTCTGGATCACTAAATACAGACGGACAACGTGTTTTCATAGTCGCTTTAAGTTTTCGAAGACGAGATTTTATCAACCATCGTATGGCTTTTAGCCATTCAGAAAATGTGTCTCGTTCTACGTCTTCATGTTTGGCCCATCGTCTGGCATAATCTTCGACAAAATTCATAAATAAAGTGAAATTCTGACGCCAATTAAAGGATCGGGCTTCCCGGTATTTAGGACCCCTTAAAATAAGATTTTTGAGGCTTTCATTTTCAACAATAGAAACTTCGCCGGTGATGACATGCCCGATAGGATTGTATTTGAAAGGAGATGAAGCGCATGAACATGTGGCAGTGTTGTGTAGAAGGTGGTTGATGTCCAGGCACTGCAAAACCTGTTTGTAATTGAATAGCTTGGATAAAGTAATACTGTACGTGGAAATGGCGAACCCGGTGACAATTTACTCATGGAAAAAATAGCTGGACGACATCAAGTAAAGTGTATCAGTTATACTATGACATAAAACTAGGTTTTAAACTAGTAGAAAACTCGGATGAAATATATTAAAAGGGCATTAGCAGTGTTTACCAAAAAGAATTATATCCGATTTTTTACTTTTACTACTTGTACTTGATAACAAATAAGAGCTATACACATAAGAAGTCATATATTCTTATATATGTACATTTATGTTGTGAAAATAAGGTCAGATCTAGAGTGGTCTTCATGCTTTTGATACAAAAAGTAAGGTTCAGTTAATATATTGCAATAAAAAAAATTGCCAGATCAGAATTTCTCAAGTAATTTCACAAAATATATTTTTACGCCTGTGTATATCAGTTTTTGTTATTTTATATCGATCTATGTATAATAAAAAGGAAAATAAAAATTTTGAAAAAACACAGACAATGCTCCTTTAAGATGATCTCTGATCATCAAAATCTTCAAAATTATCTTTACCAATCAGCTTAGTGTCCTTCCAAGTTTTGATCTTTTTTTAGCTTACCTAAAAAGGGCACTTATGCTATCGTCAAGGCGCTGGCACAAGAGTATTAAGAAGACGTTCCAGTTAACATACTTTTACTGTTGATAAAAGTAAACTGGCATGATATAATTCTTAGCACATACTGTGCAATAGATACTTGGTTAGTGTTGTATTTTTGCAAAAATAGTATTATTTATTTTTCTAGCCCATGTTCAGTGATGACGCTAATAATGATGTAGTTCATATTATAACTTTGGTAGTATGTTTATAATATCTAAAACTAACTGATGACATTTTCACCGAACTCGAGAGGTTTCCATGTAGGGTTGGCGACGCATGTGACATGCTGGCAGAGGACGCCGACTCTTTATGGACACCTGGACCTATACTGTTTGGGACTCGCAATTGTTCTTCATTTTGAGATTATTTGTATATCTGATTTGTCGTGTTCTAATGGACTCGGAGTTTCCATTATTCATTGGTACCTTTTCTTTTTTACTTTGTTATGGTAGTGTAAGGGTTGTTGTTGTTGTTGTTGCATTGTAATTTTTTTTGTCACAAAAGAAGTTGATTATTGTCTTTGGATGCGATAAAATAGTATAATTGACCAAATTTAATTTCATTGGACGCAAACTCATGGTTTCCAAGTAAAGGCAACGTTTCTAAACTTGGAATTGAACGTAGGTTCTAAGTATTATCTTTCAACTTTATCAAATTAGACCGTAGGCTCTAGCGAGTCCAAATCGTTGATCACGGCATCTCGATGTGGGAAAGTTTGCCTGTTTACTTGCGGAAGGCCAGTGGTCTCTTTCCGAATAAATTGTATCCGGGTACTCTACTCTACCTTATGACCGCCATCATTTGACTGAAATAATTGTTGAGTGAGGTTTTACACCAATAAAACAATAGAAAACTATGATTTCGATGATACCACTGTTGCCTTCTACACCTTTCACGGCACAGCCTATATGATAGAGGATGTTGCTTAATTTAGTTTAATTTTGTTAGATGGCCCACCAAGAATCGTTCACTCATACGGTGACGTCACTATATATAGTCGAAGTGCCACACGTTTTGACCTATACCAATACAGTGATTGTTATTCAACTTGGCACGGGACCCATGTTTAAAGCTTCCATCCAACACATAGAACGCTTGGTTAAGACTCGGTCAATACCCATCTAATGCTTTAAGTATGACTTGGTGCATGAAATTGAATCCAGGACTTTCCGGATGCGAGTCGACCGATGTACCACTGTATCATCATTGACATAATTATGTATCATGATAGATCTATCAGAAGATTCGTGGAACTTCTTTCCTACTTTGATCAGCCACAGGTTAGTAAGTTTTGTATCTATGGGATTTTCCGTCTTTAATTTCCACCCTTAAATGTGGGATCGAATTAAAATAGAAAGGAATACGCTCAACCATCTAATGAGCGGAAAGTACGATCCACGTATAAAGAGCTGATTTCCAATCTATTTATAGAATATGTACAATGAAATATGTTCAAGCCAAATATAATATGCACATACCGTATAGGTAGAAAGTTTAGCGATAATTCAATTTTGGCATTATTAGCGAGGTTGATATCGCTAAAATTTAATATCGCAAACAATTCATTCCTCACCGTATTTAAGAGTTATATTATTTTAATAAAAAAACACCTCTAAAATTACTTCTGACTAAAACTATATATCATATTTTATGACAAAACACTAAATTTGCATCTCGCTAAAATTCCCACTTATACGGTATTTCGCGAATATGCTTCACAGAAGCAGGTAACATAATTCAGAGCAAAACATTCCAGGTAAATAGAATGTTCTTCTTAATTAGAGTATTTCACGCCTAAGATTGTGATATTGTGTGATATACAATAGGAATTTATTGTTATAATGTATACCTACATTTGCTTCCGTTTATTTTTCGCCGTTACATGAGAGGACGAATTTAAAATGAAAGCGAAAATTTAAAATTAAATAATGAATCACATAAACACAAGTCATCCATGAGACTTCATGGTGATTTAGGGTGAATTAAAGACGGGGTGAATATGTTTTCTGTTTTGAAAGATCGAAAATAACCAGGAGTGAAATTGTCTAGAAATATAGTAGTTTTCCAGTTTCAACATATTTTAAGTGAATCTTTCACAGAGTTTCATTTTATTCTGTTTATCTTTTTTTCTGTCAAAAAGTGTTAACAAACACTGGTTATACTGCACTAGTGGTAGAGCGTTCGACTCGCAAATGGGCGGTCCAAGTTCAACTCCCTTTACCGTGTGATACCAAATACCTCAAGTGACTACAAGGAAATTTTTGGCCCCGTTTTATTTTTGCCCCTTTCGCCCTCATCGTCAGTGGGCGAATCAAAACGGTAAATTCATCTTTTTTATTATTTGCAGAGAGTATCTATTATGTATTTGAATTTTAAAAACACATACAAGTATACAGGGAAATTTTCGCCCTCGTATTATTTTCGCCCCTTTGTCCCTCATCATCAGTGGGCGAATGAAAGACGGTGAATTCATGTATTTTATTAATTTCAGAAAGCATCGATTATTCTATTTTAAAAACACATAAATTGATTAAAACTTTATATAAGCAGTCAGTCCTTAGCAAATGTTAAAATTTATGACACTTGATCTGTAACTGATGACATCTCCTTATACGTGACGAATTCTTGGTGGTTTGTGAAACAACAATGGAATAAAACTGTTTACCGAAAACATACCGGTCATTTCAATCTATTAATAGTGCATCACAGAAAAAGACTACCCGAAAATCATAATTTTAACCTACGTGTACTATCTGTGAAAAGAAGACCCGAGCCACGCGTCTTGTCCCCGAGAAAAGATTAAATATTTAAGTTTGAAAAATATAAACTCAAAGGATAACCGCCGGTTATCAATTAAACGGGAATTTTATTGTTAAAAAGTTATTTAAAAATAGATTATGTAATGATATTGTTTTAGAGTTATCTTCCCTAGACCATAAAGAACTGACGTTTTCACCTAAAATTGCCGCAAATGTGGAATAGACAGTTCCTGTTTCGAACTGGTAGTAGGCCTAGTAAACTTGAAGTATGTTAAGCGTTAGGCTACAAACCGTTTTGACGCGTTACATACTGTTTTGATGCGTTATATATCATTTTAACGTGTTACATACCGTTTTGAAGCGTTACATACTGTATTGATGCGTTACATACCGTTTCCACGCGTTGCACACTGTTTTGATACGTTACATTCCGTTTTGCCGCGTTACTAACAGCCATGGACATACAGTTATTATACTACTCAAAGTTTGCTAAGCACCAATATTTCCACACATCACTGTGAAGTCTTCATTATATCTATTTATGATATTTACATTGGAAATCGTTTAGTGATGTATCGAGAAGAGTCCCAAGTGTACACATAATTGGAATGACGGGTAATTTCCTCGTGCAAGTCGTGCAAACGAGGTGACCCTGTATTTTCATAGTCTTTAATTTTACGCTGCATACATGTTCCCGACAAGTGTAGGGTTCTCAATCTTTACTTTCACTTGAAAGGCTGAACGTTTATCACCGAATTATGGTAAAATGTTTAATGCGAATGTGAGGAAATGTTGGTGTATATATGTATATGTCTCTGATTCTACCTCCTTAAAACTTAACGATTACTATCAACTGGTATCAGTGTATCAGTACTATCAGTACTTGATTTATGCGCGTCGCAGACAGCTCGTATTGGTGAACGTTTTAAACAAGCACGTCAATTTCTTTTTATTTTTTTAATTTAGATGTCTAATGTTACTAGTGTTAATTTTTCTCTACTTTCACAGATTTCAATTCCAGTATCACTTGTTTTCACGTCTTTTTATTTTGTATATGTAAAGTACGTTGCCAAAGAGAAGTAGCATTAGAACATTATAAACATACTACCAAAGTTATAATGCTCAAGGCGATATCGTTTCTGTCAATTAGAGTTCATTAGTTGAGCTCCAATTAAAAAAGCATGTGTATTTTCTAAAGAGAAAGTGGTATTTTACATGGTCAAATAATATGACAAATAATAGATAAATGACTGTTCATGAATGCATTGAAAACATGTGGATTCATATCAAATTAAATTCACGTTCCTCACTCTTCTGTATTATGATTGGTGTTATATTTATTTAACTCTCCAACCTCTGAAAAACAATGGACTCTTCTTAAAGTCAATGACTCGGACCAGTCCAAATGTGTCTCTTGGGGTGAATGAGTTAAATGTACCCATTTTAGTTTTGACAACTGTTGTATTGCCACCCTTTTACTTCACGTTTAAAGATACAACAGAATCAAGCACACACACTTCATACTTAGACATTTGACTTAATATAAAAATAGACGGGAAATTAGCAACGAAGCTATACGATAAACGCGACGATTTCGGCTTTCCCATCGTAAATTTTCCATATTTAAGTAGTAATATCCCTCAGTCACCCGCATATGGAGTTTATATTTCACAAATGATCCGATATGCCAGGGCGTGTACAACATATGAAGATTTCATATACAGAGGTAAACTACTCACTGACAAATTATTGACACAGGGATATCGAAAACCGCGTTTAATGTCAACGTTCCGCAAATTTTACGGTCGGTATAATAGTCTTGTTTGCGACTACTCTGTTTCACTAAGTGAAATGTTGAGTTGCCTTTTCGTTGGCGGTTGTTGAGACGTCTGTACCAATTGTGACGAGGATACACTCCTCACGTGTTTCATTGGACTTGACTGTGGACTCACGGCGGGTGTGACCGGTCGACAGGGGATGCTTACTCCTCCATGGCATCTGATCCCATCTCTTGGTTTCCAGAGGTCCGTGTTTGTCCATTTTTACCGGATTTGTATCTATGTCCTGGACATTCTATTGATTTATACTTTGGTATCTGAAATTTTTTATATATTATATTACTAGCGTTACATTTCTGTAATCCAAGAAACCTCATTTCCATCACCAGTGGTATAGTAAAATACATACAACCTGGCGGATGGAGTCTCCTGAACCCTTTCTAAACCTGGACGTGTTTAAATTTTACGTAATAAAGCATAACATTAAAATTACACTGACTAGAGAAATGAGGAATAAAACGTTTTTCGTGTGCAGATTGTTATAACTGAAAAGTCAGTAGAATCTTCCGTATAATAATCAAATGGGTATTCCACCCCGCCATCTTATGTAAACCCGACAATATTTACGTTTATTTTTACTTTAAATGTCTTATATAACTAGCGTTACATTTATCTTTTTGCTTCATATATTTGATATTACTAGTGTTAAATTTGGTCTTTTTTTAACTTTCCACACCTGTTACTTGCGTTTCTTCACTTTAGTTTTATCGGCATCAATTCTAGCGACAGTGGTTACGTTTTAACATTTCTATGACATTTTCATTTTGCTAGGAATTAAATTATCCGTTATCATATGTCATCAAACATTGGTTTGTTGAAATGTGATAATTTCTCGGGTGTTATTCTGTTTATATTCTTTTTATATTGTTTACGTTCTGAAGATGTCCTTTTTTGCATTTAAACTCAAGATCTTTTATAATTTCAGGTTTATCATAAAAACAAATGGCCTTGAAACATCAACAATTATATATTTTTTCCAATAATCAAAATAAATGTTTTAAAACTGAGACAATACATTACAACACAAACGTTTGATGATCTTTTAAACCTTTTTCTTCCGCAAATCAATAAATGTAGAATTCATATAAATTTGTGATTACCTTTTCAACTATACATATTACAAACATGTTTCCACGATATAATGATTGTCCATTACTAATAAGCCCGTTTTTCAATTATGTGTATATCGTAGGAAGATATCTTTTGAGATAAACTATGTTCGTCCTTTAGATCAATCAGACACGTGTATTAGCCATAGACCCATGCATCCAAATCCTCAGAGTTATAGAGGTTCTATAAAGAGTCAAATATTAACACTTGGTACATTAAAGCTACACTGCCATTTATTTCCTAAGTTAACAACCACAGCCTGGTGTAAGCAACCGTTTGAAAGTTGTGTAAGGACACAAGTTATAGTAGAAACCTGCATACTTTGAATTTTGAATAGTGTTTTACGCCACAATCAACAATTTTTCAGTTATATGGTGGGGGTCCAGTTTTTGGTAGTGGAGAGAACCCAATTTTCCGGGAATTCAGCAAGTAAACGGACAAACATTTTTCACAAAAATCGACTTAGGTCCTAGT
>BROG01000792.1:200000-313413 GCA_030159075.1 Atrina japonica
AAACAGGATGTATAATCCTTGAATATCCAGCACTCACGTTGGAAGCATATTGTTAGCAGATGTATCTTCAGTTTCACTTGCGTAAAGCATTAACTACGTCTTTTTTACATGCCTTTGATATCACAATTATTCTTTGTCTAGTTTCATATTTATGATATTGTATATTGAATAACGATCTGTACAGGTGATGTTCATAATGTGTTGACTAATGCCAAGTGTCGAACTTGCATTTGGTATCTGAAATGTTTTATAAATCAAGAAATCAAGAGGTGGCATCATATGCCGTGGAGTAGGTCTGGTCACACCTGTCGTGAAGATTAACGATTAAATAACAAGTATCGATCTAACAATTGTAGACAGTGAAATATAGATTACTCCTTACTTTCAATATCATCAACATCTGTGCTAAACGCTAAATTCTCTTTATCAGATTTCGAAATCGAGCAGATGGGAAATCAACATATATTATCTTTATTTGAATACATATTTGCTTTCTTTTTTGTCGGCACACGCAAACACAAACAAACACATACACATATAGACACATGCAAACATACATACAAACACATGGATACGCATACAAACTCGCACATATGCTTGAATACATACATACATACATACATACATACATACATACATACATACATACATACATACATACATACATACAAACATATATACATACATACATACATACATACATACAAACATACATACATACAAACATATATACATACATACATACATACATTCATACATACATACATACATACATACATACAAACATATATACATACATACATCATACATACATACATACATACATACATACATACATACATACATACATACATACATACATACATACATACATTTGAAAGTTCCAATGTTAAGTTAAAATGTTATTTATAAATATTTTTGTAAATTGTTTGACATGAAAGAGACATTTTTTCACACCCAAACAATAACTGTATCAGTAGGCAAACGCAACCATATGGCACCATTTTATTCATGAGCGGTGGATATTTTGTCATTTGGAAATTATGCATATTAATTACCAGCTAATAATCTTATATCGCACTGATAACACCATTTAAATTCCAAATTCTCTAAAAACTTTTTACAGTAGTCACTCTTAGACGCCCTTGTCTACTATTCCATTTTACATTACCTCTTGAGGTCTACGTGACTGAGTGGAATGAGGCAATAGATCACTTTGCAAGTTGTCATATTCAGATTAACGACAAGGTTATGTTAATTAAGTGTACCTACTCGGTAATAAAATAGTCGGATTTCATCTGGCAACATGCCATGGACTGTACTTCGGTTTTATGCAATTGAAGACAAGTTTCACACATTTGACGAAACCTTTCACGTAAATAACGCTTTTGCTTACAAATTACAGCTATAATCCACAAATTTGATATCATCATCAGCATCATCATCATCATCATCATCATCAGCTGCAGCAGCAGCATTAGGAGCATCATCAATAGCAGCTGTAGCAGCAGCAGCAGTAGCAGTAGTAGCATCACCACCACCACCATCATCATCATCATCATCATCATCAACTATGTCGTCATCCTTGTCATTACCTTTCTCATCATAATTTACATGATAATGATTATTACAATGCACATTATTATCATAATCATTGTTGTCGTCGTTTTGAAAAAAAATGAAGAATTACCAATCAATAACCAATTAACTCCATTCATCTGTATTGACATGCTCTGTACTAATCTAATTGACCACGTTGGGCGTAAATCAATTTTGAAGGAACGAAATAAAAACAAAAAATGCAATAATAAAATCAAATGATTTATTTATCTTCTGACGTTTTATAACAATGTCAACAGAGAAAATAGTACCTAAGATATTAGAAAACATTTTATGAGTATAACTGATGATGGTGTATATAAATTATAATTTGGCACGATCTTATATTACAACTATACAAAACTTAAAATCATAAAAATGTATGCCTGTCTATATATGTGGTTCCATAATAAAATTGTAATGAAGGTTCCTCATTTGATATTTTATCTTTTTCCAGTTTAAGTAATCTTCAACGTGACAGAAAAAGACGGAACTTATACTGTTTTGGACCAGCAGTCGAATAAGGTCATTGGTCAATTATTATGTGAATTCGGTTATAAAGAAAACGAGTTTGTGAAATTTGTTTAGAACAAACGTCTGCTGTTGGACATTGTATTCAAACAGAAGGAAACATTGTCGTAGTACATAACAAAGCCAAAATCGCCCAAATAGCCGGCTACTGGCTTTAGACAACTACTGGTACTGGACCAGTAAGAATTTATCAAATGAGTTGAATCTCTTGGTTTTCGCTGTTGAATATGGAACAGCTGATGGATGAGATTTTGTCCATTTTCGGTTGGCTCATGTATTGTTTAAATATGCAATATCAGGCCATGTTTTGAAGTTTGTGTTGACATATTTTATATAAGAACAAACTATAATGAATTTTAAATAACTACATTGAAAATAAATTAGATTAAAATATGTGTTACACTTGTTACAGTGTTTCCACATATCGCATTGTAATGATAAAAAGATACTATCACACGACAAAATACACGTGCCCACATGCGATGTATATTTACTACTGTAGGCTTCATATCCTAATGACAAAAATGAGTGCCACAATCTAGTGAAAGATAGTAACCACAAAACTATTGCTAAGCAATTTAGAATTGAACATGTAACCTCTGTTCAATCAAAAATATTTTCTTGTGTAATTCATATCTGTTTACTGATGGTTAGCTTTTCGAGATCAGAAGCTGCACACGTTTATATGACTATTACACACATTATTTTAACGGAAACAATACCCATCATGGATAAAAATATGTCGGTGTCGGGATACTGTGACAAGTACATTATTGGCTCACAAGTATAAGGCTGATAAGACTTCTTGTAGATCACTTCATAAATCAAAGGTAAAAAAATCGATACTGTATAGGATTTACTGCAAATTAATATAAGGACACTTTTGTAACAACCAGTACACTATAAAATGTGTTACATATCCATAACAATGTTTTAAAAAGATCATGAACTTTAATGGACTGGTAATGATAAGTTTAAATGCCGTCCTCCTATGTTCGCCGTGGGAATAATAGACGCAAATCCAGGGTCTCCGTCGCTCTAGACTATTTCGGGACACATTTAATCCTTAAACTTTCGAGAACAAGGTTTTATTTGACCGATATAGGTTTAGGATACCAGCACTTCCCTTTCTGGTGGCTTGTATTGGCCATACTACGTTTGTTTACATTAACAATAGGGACAGTGTAAATTTAGTCCGAAACATGTGCCTAAGTATATGACCGGGTCATTTATCTTTTATTATGTACTTATACTAATTTACTTGTATGTTGAATATCGTTTATTATATACATTATACATATGATATGTATAAATTACTGACTGGTCACGTATTGGCATTGTACATGACATTTTTAATCTTTTTACAAAGGTATATATCTATTACTTTTTTATGACACAAAACGTGCTGACTATTTGATTTTTAACGCGTTTTATACTTCTTGGTTGATTATTAATAATATATCATATATTATGGTCATGATTATGGTTCAAACATCGAAATTAAGTGAATAGGAACATAAATTTGGACAAATGTCATGGGCTAGATTTACACTGCCTCTTAAAAATCTTACCTCAGTTGAGAAAAATTTTAAGTAGTTTTATTGGCCCGCGAGTTTTCACTTTTAACTCAGATGAGTAAATTCTTAACTTTGAGAATATAAATTTGTCTCAGGATTTTCCTTCTTAATGGTCTCGGGCCCTGCTATCATTTTTTTCTAGTCTGTGAATTTGAAATAACAAAGAAGTTTTGAGATGAGATGTGTTCCTGGAACACATCAAAACAGTAAACTCTGAACGTCATTTATCCTGTAATTACCACTGGGAGTATTCGAATACAGCTGGCCGATATATTGGAGCTGTTCTCCGGCATCGACCATGAACAGCCTCGTGCGTTTCACATGTTCTGCACATGTTCTGATTCCGACTCTGTTAATGTGGGCCGCCATCTTAGGAACTACTTTCTAGTTGGCCTTGAATCCACAAGTCACACAGATGAACTTGCTTCTGATTGAATAGCTTAGTTTTAGAACAATCCGTTATTGTATGTAAATCAATTAACAATTTTATTCAGTTCCATTCCAATTTACCGATTTTTAAGAACTAATTTAGCGCGTATTAAATTTGAAGTATGCTGATGATTTAACTTAACCAAGAGAATATTCTCTATTTACAAATGTTTCAATATTCGCACGCTACATACGGTAGTAAACAGGTTAATAATGTTTTTAGTTCTGTCTATTTTATGGAAAGACAAACAAAATATACTGTTAGTGTCTTAAAACACACGGTGCATCAGGGCTTGGGTCGGAAAGACAAAGGCTCGCCATCTTCTTCGTTCTTTATCCTCGCCGTTATATACTATGTGTCTTCCGACAATTACAATGTATTCCCTATTTAAATAGATAGTTTGTAGCTACGATTTTAAATAATATTTTGTATATATAAGAGTACCGATTTTCAATTAAAGCACATAATATTATAAGTAAAAATGAAGAACTACCAATGGATAATCGAAAATCAAGTCCATTAGAATACGACAAGTTAAATATGTAAATGGTCTCAACAATTAAGAATCCAAAACGGGATAGGACCAGGTGTCCAGAAGGAGTCAGCGTCATATAAAACAATTTCTGATTTCTCTCTCTTCAGTACTATTCAAACGATTTTATAAAATGCTTCATCATTATGAGTTGCTGTCTGGAAAACAAAAATTGTCAAACTGTCCCACATTCATATGATTCATGCTAACCTTATTGGGGTAGTAAGCATTGGTTTACAATAGATAAAATGTCTGATAGAGGAAAGTCATGGCATATTTGGAATCATATTCATACGGATTCTGCAAGGGAGGAGGAATAGTAAAATGTCCAGCCCTTATTATATTAAGTCTAGGAAAAGTATTGGAGACGAATTCGATCGTTTGAAGGACTTAAAAAGAAATAACCGTACATCGCTCTTACGGTCGTTATATTGACGTCAGAGTGACAAAAGTTAGTAAAATTATTTTCATCTATGTACAGTAACGCACTGAAGTATTTGGACAAAACGGCGGCGTGTTTACATCAGACGTGGTAGTAAGTTAGCATTCATAGTCGAATATAATGAAAATACAGAGAAAGGAGAAGTGAGAACTCATCTAGTTTAAATATTTGAACTTTTTATTAGTGTTTTAGACCACACTCAACATTTACAGTAATGTGGTGGCGGTCAGTTTTAATGGTGGAGGAGAGAACCTGGTTACAATGTACCTGTGAAGAGACCATCGACACTCACCTAGTACTTGGTCATAAGTACTTTAAGTATGATCATAGTTTAAATGCTGTTGAGATCAGGGATCCGAGTGGGAGGCAGACCATTGAGATGATGTTGTAATGTAAGCTTGCGTAGACCTAGGAAGATGTAAATTCCCACTGTTTCTTTTTACTGATGAGTTTTGTGGGATACAAAGTTTTAACGTCTCTTTTTAATATGCGTGTATAAAGTATTGTAAGAAGTTAATTGTCTGAAAAAATTCATGAAAATTGAAAACAGAAAAACTTAATTTAATGAGCAAATACACAGTGAAACTGCTTGGTAATTCGAGTTTTCTGTAAAATTGTTATTTAAGTTGATCTAGGCATGAATTTACATAATTTTGAAAAATAGGGGATCAATATTTATATAGTAGTTTAATCCTAAAATTCCCGTTACAATTTAATAGATCTCTATTAACGAATGGGTAACGAATGACAACTTAAATGATAGAATGTTGTACAATTTGAACGTTCTGAAAATTTTACGGTCTGTATGATAGTCATGTTTATGATTACTCTGTTTCACTAAGTGAAATGTCGAGTTGCCGTTTCGTTGTCGGTTGTTGAGACGGCTGTATCAGTTGTGACGAGGATTCGTTCCTCACGTATTTTACTGTGGACTCACGGCGGGTGTGACCTGTCGACATGGGATGCTTACTCCACCTTGGCACCTGATCCCACTTCTTGTTTTCCAGAGTTCCGTGTTTGTCAATTTTTACCAGATTTGTATCTATATCTTGGACATCCTAAAGATTTATTCTTTGGTATCTGAGATTTTGTATATTGGAATATTTCCAATGCGTTTATATTAGTAACCTGAGTATCTGTGGTAGTTTCAGAATGGTGTCTAAGTTCCTTTAAATGATAAATGTCCTGAATTTATCTTCGTCTTATTGATAATTAACAGTTCTTAACTTCCAAACTATTAACGTAACGATAACGGATTACAAAAGAACGACATTTGAGTAATTATAGAATTAGATCAGGGATTTGATGTAAGTTATCACGTTGTATTTCATGCTTTGTCATACGATTCAGGAGTAGAAAAAGTGACTTTTAAATGGATTGCTTAAGGCATGTTTGGTACTGCGTCATTACATACAATACAATAGTGTTATTAACAGATTACATAGATACAAAAATAAACATCAATAAATAGAACTTAGAAAGAACACACACACACACACCCGTGTGTATACATATATATATGGTGTGTGTTTGTGTGTGATTATAAAATATCACTGTAAATAGTGGAAATACACACGTGCATAAAGTGATTTAAATATTATAAACATAATATTCAAGTTATAATGCTCAAGACGATCGGTTATGTCAATTAGACTTCATTAGCTGAGCTCCAGTTTAAAATATATGTATATTTTCTTAAGAGAAACTGGTACCATATAGGGTCAAATAACAAATCTGAATATATAGCCAGATACGTCTAACAGTAACCACTGTAAAAACGAATATCTTAGCTTTTGAAGAAGTTAGAATTTAAATGTTGTTATCAGTGCAAAATATTACTTTAGCATGAAATTATCAGCTGGTACCGAAATACTAGGTACTAAGCTTAAGTATAACCTTGGTGACTCAAACGATCCACCAGTAGTGTGAACGACCTATAGGCTATAAAATCATACATCATATCACTTTATGAATTTAACCATTAAATATATATATATATATATCTTATGTTTCAGCAGTAAATCAGTAATAGTAGCTGAAATAACATTTCCTTAACACTGTTTATACTTTGTTTCAAATTTCTAAAGCTAGGAACGCCACATTCTCTGCTTCAAATGTATACAGAATACTAATACTAATAGAAATTCGTTGATACCAACTGACGTCGTAAACGTGGACATTGAAAAACCGGTATGTCCTGTATATGATAAAACAACATATTGAATATATAAGGTTAAAATAAATATATGTATGTAAATATCCCTATATCACCTTTGGTGGATTTTAGATATCAATAAATGAGTCTATCTGGTCCGAGCCTATAGTCAAAACATCAATTTTTATTTTGTTCCTTTCATCGTTTTGTCAGTCTGGTTGGATCATCGTACCGCTTGTAAGGTGGCATCAGGTTGCGTACGCAATCAAAGTCGCACTCCTACATACTGTCGCTTTACTTCATCTGTTGAATCCGCTTCCGAATTTGTTGGTGGAATTAGTGACTTTGGAAACGCATGTCCAAGATTACAGTTTGAGCGAGGCAGTTTATTTGTTTGGTAATGTTTGACGAGTTTGCACAGACACTTGAATCCCTGTAAAACATATTTTAGTCAATCAAAATTAAGCTCTGATTTGCAATATGTTGCCTATGATAGACATACGAAAATTAACAGAGATATCGGACTCCTGGATAATTGACCATTCGCAATAAGCTTGAAACGACACCCTTTGACAGACATTATCAATGTGACGGTCACAATTTAATTATCTGTCAAACATGTATGTGATTATGACATCACAATCGAATGAGATTTTGCGATAGGCCAATTTATGCCTACATCAATGTGTGATATTTTGCTTTCTGATTAACTAGGTTTTTTAAATTTGAAATTATAATTATTTTATAAAATTTAGAATGAATGAGTAATGTCGAATTTGAGCAGACATTATAAGCTAAAACAACAATTATACGTTCGAACTAACTTAGTGATAGATACCTTTTTAGAGGGATCAATTTTAAAAGTTCGATTCCGGGAATATCCCACAGGAAATGATGACACGGAGTAATGACATCGTACTTCCAAAATGAAATCCTGTAATGGATGATCTTGCAATGGAAGGATCGCCCAATTTCCAAGCTGAATACAAACGAGAACAGCAAAGTAGTAGCGGCGTCAGCAACAACAACAAAAATCCATAGATATTGTTCTGTTGCCATACATTTCAATGGCGAGATTTTACAAACTGCCAAATATCATTATGTTTATCCATAATACCATGTAGGTATTTAATGGACGATATAGAGACTATTAAGCAAAGTTAAGTGTGAAATAAAACTTTTGTAATACTTAAATTACAGTAATTGCGTGTATTATCATTTTGTAATACTTACATTACAGTAATTACGTATATTTTTCATTTTGTTATACTTAAATTACAGCAATTACATGTGTTATCATTTTGTTATACTGAAATTATAGTAATTACGTGAATTTTCATTTTGTAGTACTTAAATTACAGTAATTAAATATTTCATTTTGTAATACTTCAATTGCAGTTATTACATATTTCATCATAATGTTATTATAGTTATCAAATGTATGTCGTATAGCATTCAGTACCGGACTGCCGCCAATATGATGTAAAAATGTTTGGTATTTACTTTTGTACACAACACATAGTATAACAGTCGTTCGCGCAGATTGAGCAATGCACGTGCATACGCTCTCACGCATATGCTGACACACAAACACTCATCTACACACTCATTGCCTAGACAACGACAAAGACAATAAAATGAAGCAACTAAAACGTAATAGAGTACTTTTCCCGTTCGGAGTAGACATTCCTTTATATGAGCCTTTTCATTGTCGTCCAGAATCTCAGCATGCAATCCGTTGGACACGCACCGGAAACCTTGACAACTAGTAGCTGTCAATTTTGATGTCAGTGAAGGAACATTTCGATGTGCTACAGGATTGTTGCGTTTTCCTTTGTCTTGACTGTTTGATAAAATATTGCTCATCGAATGCCATACATGACCTAAACAAACATATTATTGTTTTATCAGTTAAGTTTTGTATTTCTCTATATTCAGTTGTATGTACAATGTGTAATCAAATTTGATTAAACGAATTCATTTTCTTTTGAAACAATCAAGTATGTTGTTTACAAGACAGAACTTAATTGTTGGTAGTGGTTGGCGTATATACATTGAATCACTGGATTATTTAACGAGGTAATGATCAAATCTTGATAGATATAGATGGTTTTGCATACGACGTGTACGTTCATGGCTACATTTTGTTAAAAGTTACAGCAAAATGTTTTTCAATATTTTGCAGACAACATCAGTTACGAATTAGTACTAACGGCACTATGCTGAAGGATAAAATCAAGCCTAAGGATCTGTGGGCTAGTCCCTTGCATTCACTATGTAAGAATAAGGTTTCATCCGAAGACAAGAAAGAACAATTTGTATTAACTGATTCGCCCGAAATGAAATTCACCCAATTAAATATTGATTTTACTTCCTTGTTTATCAAATGTATTTAGAACGAACCCTCGGTCTTATTAAAAGGTTTAACAAAATATGCTTTTTCACCATTTTTTTCTTTTTCCTATCTCAGTGGTCTTTGTGTTAATCTGATGTAATTTTCTTTTTAATCCCTCTCGGAAAAAATATATTGTAAAGAGAAATCCCCGAACTAATTCTATACAAAAGACAATTATTTTGTAAATTCAATCAGAACGGTCTTTAAATGGTAACGACATATATAAAGAAGCGGACCCTTAAAGCTGTTTTGCATCGATGAGACGTGATTGAAATACTTATATAAGCAATGGGACAAAAGTATGACGTCAGAGATAAACGAACATGGAAATCAAACAAAAGGATAACTAAAAAAACTACTAAGCTAAGCTCGATGCATCGAATCCGCCAAATTGAGCACACTTTATCAGATTGAATTTCGTGTTTTGAGTTTGTAGATCAAATTCATTTTGCAGTTCGATTCACATTTCGTTGGTAGTTTGAGCTTTGTTTAGTAGTATTTTAGTTATCCTTTTGTTTGATTTCCATTTTCTTTTATCTAATGCATTATCACGCTGTACTTGTAATATGTAGCATTTCTTTACCTCTCTGGTTGCGTGTGCATGAGTGAATGTTTGCGTGAGAGTGTGTGCATGTGTACGTTTTTTCATGTTGTTTTACAGTAGTTGTTTTGTCCTGATGAAGGGACAGGTTGTCCCGAAAATTTGACATTTATTTTGTCCGTGCCGTTAGTCATTTTAGTGCTTTATAAATCCTTTTCCTGACTTGTATCTATTGCTTAAATTCTACACCCTATGATATATAGTGTTTGATGGTTTTCGTAATATATATATATATATATATGTGTGTGTGTGTGTGTGTGTGTGTGTGTGTGTCTGTGTGTATATATATATAGCACCAATTCAAGGCAAATATACCTTCATCACTCCTGAACATGTCAAGATGCTCTTTCAAATGTTATAGTGTTTAGGTCAAAATATCTATTTTCGTGTAAAGACAGTAATCGATAGTAACGAGATGAGATGAAAAATTCAATTTAATTTACAATATAATTACCAAATGTCTGACACATAGCTATCTATATGCATTTTGACGTTATTCGATTGTGACGTCAAAATTACACAAATATTTAACAGTCCACTTATCTATGAGGTTATGTTTGAAAAGTCGAACAAAATGAGGGATCGAGCATTTTGTGATAGTTATAAGCCCTTCATTGGACATTTTTCTACATGATTTTATTATGTTTATATAAAGGACTCACAAAGCTATTCAAATGCTTTAGGTTTTTGGCCCCGTGCAAAGTGCGTTTAAATTGTGACAATGGTATGACGTCATACCGTTTGTAGCATGATGCAATAATTGATATTTTTCGCTAAATGGAAACATGATATAACAACACAAATAAAAACACAATAACCCCCCCCCCAAAAAAAAAGAGACGTCATATGACGTCATGAAGTCTAATCTAAAATGAGGTGTATCTACGAATATATGGGTTTACCGGAAATACATAAAAAAATGTAAAGAGCAGTGATATTTATTTGACCAAAGTTAAGTTCATTTCTGGATGACTTCATCCTAATGAATATTGATAATCTGAGTTACATTTTAACAGACTTACCACCTTGAATGGAAACTATACGATTGGGTTTGTCGTCATGAGTATCATTTCCGGACGCACTGGCCTCACGGTATGGCTGTAATGTGTACAAAACTGAGTAATTTTCGAAATTGAAATTATTATTATTAATAATAATAATAATAATAATAATAATGATAATAATAATAATAATAATGATGATGATGATGATCATTATGATAATAAACATTGAGTGTGATTTTTCTTAAGCATTGTTTTATAATAACATTTAGTTTGAAAGTTGAAAGCCTAGCATGACTTGATGTAACATATAGTATAATCTTCATGTCGGTCACTTTGCTGAAATTAATAATATCCAGACTGATTATAAAGCTAATGATAATGTCGATCAATTAGTAGAAATGATATCCAGACTGATGGTTGTGTGGTTACATTGTTGTTTAACGTCCGATTCAACGTCACAAAATGCCAGTGAAGGGCTTCAAATTTTGGCCTATGCCCGACACTAACGGCCATTGAGTAGTAAGGATTCTTTAACGTACCGACACATAATGTGACATGGGACCTCGGTTTTTACTGTTTCATCCGAAGGACAGAAATCCGAACTGCCGTCGGCTGGACTCAAACGCGCTACCGACTGAGCCAGACCGACTCCAAAACTGATGGTAAAGTTAATGATACAATATCGATCAGCAGAAATGATTTCCAGAATAATGATAGAAAATTATTACTACAATAGTTAGTCGGTTTTTATACCACAACAATAAAGCCATGAGCACATACAGTTTACTTTACAATATTATATACATAGGGGTTTAGAATGTTTTTTATTTTACATTAACGTTGCATTTGCTGCTTTTTTATTTATGTTATTATCTTATTTACTACTATTACGACAAAAAGAAATATACACTGGCATAAAATTCTTGAATTCCTATATATTTTGTGAAAGTTGCTTGAGGAACCCAGATTTGGAAGTTTTTCAATTGCAACTGACTAACTCAGCCTTACTATTTGTATATGGATACCACATTTGACCTGACCTTATTTTCACAAAGTATTTAGGAATATAATATTTTATGCCAGTGTATAGCTCTTATTTGTCATTGTACATCAAGTACAAGTAGTAAAAGTAGACAAAAATAGAAATACATGTAATATCGTTTTGGTAAACACAGCTAATGCTTCTTTAACATCTGATTTATATAATTATTTAAAATATATTTACGCCAGTGAAATTATTTATGAAAATACATGAAAAATATGAATTTCTCTTCATACTCTAATTGGAAACATGACATCAACATTATAATTGTTATAAATATAATATCAAAGTTATAATGCTCAAGACGATCGTTTCTGTCAATTAGACTTTATCAGTTGAGCTCCAATTTTAAAAAGATTTTCTAAAGAGAAAGTGGTATCAGACAATGCCAAGTAATAAATCTAAGCGTGTAATAAAAATCCGTCTAAGAGTATCTCTTTCCTTACATCGTCACCGGTAAATGGTTTGGACCAGTTGACGTACGTAGGTTCCTTCATCTTTATTTGTTGTCTCCCCCCTTCTTCAGAGAATCCAGGATTAAATTCTTCCGTCTAGTGAAAATAAAATATACAATTTGTTTAACAACATAAAAAATAAAAACATATGTCAGAATTGATAACCTTTCTCGTTTTACGCACAAACAAATGACATTACAATCGGTACCTGCTACAAGGGGTGGTAACTCTGGATAATGAATATACCTGATAGTTAAATAAACAAAAACTCTACACCCAGTATTCATCATGTACAGATACATAGTGTTTAGTCGATGCTATAAATTTTAATCCAATCTATGGACTCACATTGCGTAAATCCGAGATTCTAAATAAAACGAGCCAACAGATTCCACCAATGAAGTGCGAGAAAACAAGGAATTCCGTCTGACTAGATTATAATGGTAATTAAGTTATATGGCGGGGGAATCACATCGATCATTTCAAATAAAGCTGAGTAATATAAGAGGGTTTCCAAATTTGTTTTTTACCTGCGTTGATGTGACAAACATGCTTCTTGGGCGACGTTGGTCTTTGTTATCTTTAACATCGTCTGGCAAACATTTCAGCTGTCCGGACCACAAGGTATTATTAGATCCTTTGAGTCGCATACATACATCAAACGCCTCTGGAACCTAAAACAGCCAACAAATAGATTTAAACAGATCATATTTTTTTCACCTCTGTCTTTCTCTGAAATTAGTCTAAAAGAAATTATGGACTCCAATTTTCTCCCATAACTGTCCTTGTGAGATAGAATTCTCTCATGTTAGAACACCTCATGAGATCCACCTTTCTCATATGACTATATAAGCCGAGAGTATTTTATGTATATTCGACTGCTTTTTACATCTAATATCTAGGTCTATTAAGAAATTAGAACAATGGGAGAAAGTAATCAATCATTAGTCAACCCATGTGAAATAGGGAATTCTCTGCCTCGCGGTTGGATATTTCGGACTGAAATATTCAACGCTTTGGGAGAGAATTAATTATCCCATATGTATACTCATGATAGATTCTTACATGATAGAGTATTTTCGAGAGAGAGAGAGAGAGAGAGATGAGAGAGAGAGAGAGAGAGAGAGAGAGAGAGAGAGAGAGAGAGAGAGAGAGAGAGAGAGAGAGAGAAAGAGAGAGAGAGAGAGAGAGAGAGAGAGAGAGAGAGAGAGAGAGAGAGAGATGATTCAAGATCTTACTCCTTCCAAATTAGGCGATGAACTTGATATCTGGATGATTGGAGTGAACGCGTCATCTTTCACTTTGTACTCAGTGTTGTTGTCTTCTTGTTGTTGGTGATCTTCTTCAATATCAGACCCCAGTTTGGCGGACGGTGATTTTGCTATCTTTGCATAGCCTGAAGTAAATATTTAAAACATATATAAAACAACTCGAACAGATGGCTATTTAAGGTGGTCTTTCACATACCTCATTACTTTGGCATTATGTTTTTTAATATTTATAACCACTAGGACGTTGCCACTGCTGGTGTACCATTTGATTTCCCGAGTGTATACATAAACCTAGTACATGGTATTTCGGTACAAACTGATAATCTTATACTAAAGTAATATTTCGCTGTGATAACACCATTAAATTTCTCCAAAAGCTAAGTCATATTTTTAAGGTGATCACTATTAGACAGACTTGACAAAACATTTAGATTTATTATTGGGCCCTGTATGTTACCATTTTCTTTTTAGAAAATATGCATACAATTTATACAATTGACCCCAACTGATGAAGTCTAATTGACAGAAACGATCGTCTTGCGCAGTATAACATTGGGATTATGATTATTATATATATATATATTACAGTAGATAGAATAATCTTATGCAGAAACATAAAATCGTATAAAAATTCTAGAGGACCTTATATTGGTCATACCGAAAGTATGCACGTATAAAGAGCCGACGGCGGCTCCATCTCTCTCTCTCTCTCTCTCTCTCTCTCTCTCTCTCTCTCTCTCTCTCTCTCTCTCTCTCTCTCTCTCTCTCTCTCTCTCTCTCTCTCTCTCTCTCTCTCTCTCTCTCTCTCTCTCTCTCTCTCTCTCTCTCTCTCTCTGACTACCTGACGTTGTCGATTCCATAGATATTGCATCTTTGGGTGATAATTTTTCTTTGGGTGATACATTTTCTTCTTGATCTGGTACTGTATACATGTCTCTCTATAGAAAAGAAAGTAGGATGCAAATATAATGTGGTCTTTTCTCAATGATATATCAACAAAATGGAAATAATCTTTCAAACTTTTGAAAAATGTAAAAAAAACAATACATGAAAAAATACCTAGGGAACAGACTACAATGCGACAATCAGAAAATGGTTTATTTTGTATGAAGAACCTGTTACAATGGGAAAAACATTTGACTTTCTGCTGGTAAACTGATGTCATTTCTTAGCCAGCTTATGTTAAATCTACGACCACGACCACGGAAAAACTTTTCATGGAATCGGGTGCACAAAATTAACTACACGGTCAGCCAAGTTAGGCAAGGGGCAGCCAGGGTCGAACCCAAATCCAAATTCAGCCTAGATCTATGCAAATGAAATCGGACATGCACAGCATTCTAGGCGCCGCAGACATTCTACAGCATAAATTGTATTGTGACGTCATTGCGCGTGTAGCTTGTCAATACACTAGGGATTAACAAGGAAATCATTCCCCGATACAATGAAGGATAAATCTGTAAACAATGGGATAAAGAATATCTGTGTTGAATACCCTATAATTATGATTGACTAACCTGGTGTGTGGCAGAGACATCATGCGTTGTTGGAAAGAACATGCCATCAAATTGGCTGATCATTGCTGGAGCTGACAGGCCTTGTTCAACTGGCTCTCTTGGTCTTAATATAAATCCATCTGGTGTGGCTAATGAGTTGATAAATTAGGAAATGAAAAACACATTTGAATACATTTAGCAAATTGTATTGTCCATATTGATTTCAATGTAAAAGAATACCACTTAACACATGTATCATAAATCCGAGTACCGAGATATTTAATTGACAATCGTCTCGAGCATTATTACTTAGGTATTATCTTTATATTATTTATAACAACTAGGTGAACCATCTGAGTCCCCCCGACGGTATACATAAACCTAGTACTTGGTATTTTGGTGAAGAGGATTCATTTATCACGTATTTCATTTTGATTTGACTGTGGGTTCATGGCGGGTTTGAACGGTCGATAGGGGCACCTGATACTTTCTCTTGATTGCAAGAGATCTGTGTTTGTCCATTTTTAACCAGATTTGTACCTTTATCCTGGACATCCTAAAGTTTTATAATTTGGTATCTGAGATGTTTTATATATTCATCATTTTACAATGGTTTCTCTTAGACGGATTTGGCTATGCATTTAGATTTATTATTTGGATTTTAAATTGGAGCGCAACTGACGAAGTCTTGAGCATTATAGCTTTAGTATTATGTTTATAATATTGTACCAACTGGGGCATAATTGTATTATTTGTATCCTTACTCGAAAATGGTTGTCAACTAAGGATGTTTGCATCCCCATAATTTCTAATCTCGTTGACGTCCCGATTGATTGTTATGTTTTTCATGACATTGTGAATACTTGGGCTTATCAATTGAAATATGTCCCAATGATTCTTAAAATATTAATCTGGTCTAATTGCATGTTAACTAATCAGTGTTTAACTCTGTCACAAAATGAAATAATTAAAAGTCAACAAGTTTTATTGGTTTAATCATTTGAAAGGGTTTTCACATTCACATTTTCCCATGAACTACCCGTTTTTGACAATTGCATCTCCAATACTCTTATATAATCTCCATCATGTTAGACTGAAGTTATAGCATTTCTAGTCATTTAAATTCTTAATTTTCGTATAATGCTTATAATATATATAACTACTGGGTCGTTTCCACTGCAGTTGGATTGTTTGAGTCCCGAGGATATATAAAGATCCATACCTGTCATTTTGCTACTATCTAAAGGAATATTTCATTTATGGATAACACTGTTTAAATTCTAATTATTCTAAAGATTAGACAATAATCTATTTACGGTGATTACTCTTAGATGGATTTGGGAATACATTTAGGTTTACAATATGGTCTTGTGTGTTGTTTCGGAACTGTACATAAATTGAGCTCAAATGATCAAATCTTATTGACAGAAACGGTCGTATTAAGCAATTGTTTTGGATTTTTTTGACGGAAGTTTACCTTTGGTATTCATATTTAAAGGGACATTGGCTGTGTTTTTGTTTTCAAAAATATCCATTCCTTTGTCAAAATGTTACGTTGTTGAACTCTTGAAATCGTTGTTTCAGAAGTTTTACGGTCAATACAAGGATCTAGATGAACAAAAGGAAGTCGTCCTCTCAGGAATATAAGATAGTATTCTGGAGCACGACCGTCACTCCTTTTCGCCAATGGTGCATCTCATCGAGCTTGGCCTTTTCGCCGGGCTTGGCCTTTGACCGAATTTGACCCGTTCATCAAACTGGAAAGGTTTCCATGGAACATTTGCGACGGGTGTGGCATGCCAGCAGAGGACGCTGACTCCTTCCGAACACCTGGTCCTATCTCGTCTGGGATTCGCATATTCTTCATGTTGAGACCATTTACTCATCTTCGTCGTGTTCTAATGGACTTGATATTCGATTATCAATTGGTACTTCTTCATTTTTTGCTTTTACTATTTAGATTGATATACAATAACAAAATGAAAGCTACACAGGCATAAAAATATTAAATTCCTATATATACTGTGAAAATTGCTTGAGAACCCGAGTTTAGCAATTATTCACTTGCAATTAATTTATACAACCTCACTGTTTACATATGCATACGACACTTGACCTGACCTTGTTTCATAAAATATATAGGGATAAAAGATTTTTACGCCTGTATATAATACGCTTTTGTTATTGTACATAAATTACACAGAAATTTTATTGTACAGAAATAACTTTTATTGGTTAACACAGTTAATGCCCCTTTAAATTTGGATATTTGTTTCAAACAGAAGTGTAGGCGAAAATAAATAAATGTCTAACATTTTTATCCTACAAACGTGTAAAACATTTTCTGTATATAGGGTAGGATTGAATATGATTATAAAGCTACTTATTGTTAAGATAGTAAAACAAATATAAGAATACACTCTGAATCCACTACTTTCGTCACTAACAAAGTTGAATGGTTGATACGGGTATTTTGGTAAACAATATAACACCCCTCTCACAAATGTTAGATAGAATTCTGGAGCAAGACCATATTCAGTGGTTACCTTTCGCTAATCAGATCTGAAGCTGACTGACGACATTTTCACCAAACTTGGAAATTTTCCATATAACATTTTCAACAAGTGTAGCATGCCAACAGAGGAATCTGACTCCGGACATGTGGTCCCACCCAGTTTGAGATTCGCAATTGTTCTACGTTAGAGACTGTTTTAATACATGGTATGTCGTATGCTTAATGTCTTGGTGTTACGAGTCCGTTGGTACGTCTTCATTATACTTCATTGACTAGAACTGTATTTTACCTGACACTCAACAATTTCTCAGTGGGAAGTACCCACGGGATAAAACAACAACAACAACAACAACAACAATACACAGCCGACGTTTCAACGGGACTGAAACCATGGCTGATCAGAGTTGAGTGACTATCGTTGAAAGCGAATTGTTCTAATTACTCGGGCCTCAAACAAACCAAGCAGATTGCCCAATTATTGACAGCCAAAGGTGATCTTTCACAAAGTTGTTATGGGTAGGTTTATTTTATTCCACTGATTCCTTTATGTTTTGGTAAATACTTGAGTTCTATATAACTATATAGGATTAAAAACAGTAGAAACGATCATATTTGATTTGGTTTCCTTTATACAACTATAGCTTTGGTATTGTTACTAATATTTATAACCACTGTGTCGTTGTCACTGTTTTTGATTGTTTCAACTAAATTTTTAATTCTGGTATTATGCTTATTATATTTATAATCACTTGGTCAATACTGCAGGTAATGGACAGTTTGAGGGTCTGAGGTTATACATAAACACAGTACCTGGTGTTAAGGTACAAGCAAATTATTCTATACTAAATAAAATATTTCGCTCCGATATCATAATTCAAATTGCAATCTTCCCAAAAGCTAAGATATTCATTTTACAGTGGGTACGCTTAGACAAATTTGGCAAAACATTAGATTAGTCGGTATAATAGTCTTGTCTGCGACTACTCTGTTTCACTAAGTGAAATGTTGAGTTGCCTTTTCGTTGGCAGTTGTTGAGACGTCTGTACCAAATATGGCGAGGATACACTCCTCACGTGTTTCACTGGACTTGACTGTGGACTCACGGCGGGTGTGACCGGTCGACAGGGGATGCTTACTCCTCCATGGCACCTGATCCCACCTCTTGGTTTCCAGAGGTCCGTGTTTGTCCATTTTTTATCGGATTTGTCTCTGTGTCCTGGACGTTCTATTGATTTACACTTTGGTATCTGAAGTTTTTATATTTATAATAAGGACTTTTCCATCTTTTACTTTGGATAATTTTGGAATTATTATCAGTATTTAAAGTAATTAAACAGCCTGTGATACGATAGTTATCTTCGTGGACTCTCGTATATGGATTATATCAAGAACTTACTGTTATACTGAAATACATCTTACCTGGATTTACACGTCCCATATCTGATAAGAAATGAAAACCTGGTTTCGGGCCACATGGCTCGGGTGGAGGGCTGCCGTAATACACTGGATCGCCATACATCCCATGATGTATGTTTTCACGTCGAGGCGTATTAACATAAACAGCATCTATATGAACATGAATAGGCGCATCGTGGTCTTTACCTTTCCTGGCCTGAATTCTTTTGCCACTACCGAAAAGTGTCTTTTTTAACTCACCAACAATACCATCATTTAACGAATTATCATCGTGAGAGGGATCTGACGTGTCATTATTATCTAATTGTACATTTCTAATTACTCTCGGGTGGGAGTCATACTCCAATCTGTTTGATTCTGTAACGTGAACAGGATGAACAGGACGTTTTACTTTCGTTTCATCAATGTCTGAATTTTCCTGAGCTGAAAATATTCCTCCGCTGTCTGTCAGACTGCCGTTAAAATTGTTATCACTCGTTCTGTACTCGCTCATTTTATTTGCCTGAGAATAGAAGCATATGTGTAGAGTACCATTGTTTAATAGGTGATATTTAGAGAGAAAGAGAGAGCTTTTTGTATAATCATTTACATACTATAAAACCTTTTAATAATGTCCCCGTTTTATTTGCCACCTCGCTTAACGCCACAATTTCTGAAAGTCCAATTTTCCCTATAATTTAATTTCAAGTTTCCCTCAACCTATCGCCAAACCCCTTTATAATGTCAAATTTTGGCTAAGCCGGCGGTGGCATTATAACGAGATTAAATTTGCGGAACATTGACATCAAACGCGGTTTTCGATACCCCTGTGTCAATAATTTGTCAGTGAGTAGTTTACATCTTTATATGAAATGTTTATATGTTGAACTCAACCTATCGCCAAACCCCTTTATAATGTCAAATTTTGGCTAAGCCGGCGGTGGCATTATAACGAGGTTTTACTGTACATATATAACAATATAACATTGTTGCCTGAATAACCGTTTGAACTTTGTAGATACATAAATGGTTATGAAAATGCTTTTCTTGAGGCTGTTCAACTCTGTGAACCATTGCTCTAGAAATAATCAAATTAACCACGAGACAAAGGTTTATTTTCGTAATAAAACCTTGTCAGATCAAATTGCTAACATGTAAATGTGTATTCATTCAATATGTGTATGATATTTCTAAATAAAAAAGGAAAATAAGATTTGAAACTGTTTAAGTGTTCGATCCGATATCTATATAAAAACTAACATCCCGCGTCCACGAGTATGGTAAATTGCATAAATTGTTAAGTATTAATTGGGGGAAATATTTGCGTGATTTTGCAATAGGTTGTTGATAAATAGTTAAAAGGGTATTAGCTGTGTTTTTCATAACGTATTATAATTTTACTACTAAGAGATATGCACAGGCACAAAATTCGTATATTCCTATATATTTTGTGAAAATAAGGTCAGGTCAAGTGTTATATGCATATACAAATTATATGTTGAATTAATAAAATATATAAAAAATCTCAGATACCAAAGTATAAATCAATAGAATGTCCAGGAAATAGATACAAATCTGGTAAAAATGGACAAACAAATGGAAACCAAGAGGTGGGATCAAGTGTCATGGAGGAGTAAGCATCCCCTGTCGACTGGTCACACCCGCCGTGAGTCCACAGTCAAGTTCAATGAAATACGTGAGGAGTGAATCCTCGTCACATTTGGTACAGACGTCTCAACAACCGCCAACGCCTCAACATTTCACTTAGAAAAGAGTAATCTCAAACATTTATTCACCGTAAAATTTGCGGAGTGAATTAAACGCGAGTATCCCTGTTTCGCAAGTAGTTTACATATGAAATCTTCATATGTTGTATGGCATTCGGATCATTTGTGAATTTCCTATGCTTTCGGCTTTCCTAAATTTTTCCACATTTAAGTAGTAATATCCCTCAGTCACCCGCATATGGAGTTTATATTTCACAAATGATCCGATATGCCAGGGCGTGCACAACATATGAAGATTTCATATACAGAGGTAAACTACTCACTGACAAATTATTGACACAGGGATATCGAAAACCGCGTTCAATGTCAACGTTCCGCAAATTTTACGGTCGGTATAATAGTCTTGTTTGCGACTACTCTGTTTTCACTAAGTGAAATGTTGAGTTGCCTTTTCGTTGGCGGTTGTTGAGACGTCTGTACCAATTGTGACGAGGATACACTCCTCACTTGTTTCATTGGACTTGACTGTGGACTCACGGCGGGTGTGACCGGTCGACAGGGGATGCTTACTCCTCCATGGCACCTTATCCCACCTCTTGGTTTCCAGAGGTCCGTGTTTGTCCATTTTTACCGGATTTGTATCTATGTCCTGGACATTCTATTGATTTATACTTTGGTATCTGAAATTTTTATATCTATATATTTTATGTAAAATTAAAAAGTTTGGCAATTATTAATTTGCAATTGAGTAATTCAACCTCATGAATACCACGTTTTCACAAAATATATAGGAATATGTTTTTGCCTGTGTATAGCTCTTATTTGTACAAGCAGTAAAAGTAGAAAAAAATCGAAATACTTTTTTCCGTAAACAAAGCTAATACCCCTTTAGAGATTATTTATAAACTGTGTGCACGTGGTTTTTCAAACCTTTAGAACTAACACAGAATGTGTTTACAGATCATAATTCATTCCAATTTATACACCCTTTGCAATATTTGAAGACGTCACGTCAATTATATCTAAACATATATCATCTGGAATTCCCCTTTTAGTTGATCACAAGCGCCTGTGATCACAAGATATATATTTCTTTTTATGTAAAACGTTCGACGAACCACTTATACATACTTATTCACAAATGTATTTTAGAAACATTTATTTACGCTTCACGGTTGATTAATGCCATGGAGATGTTATCTCGTGTCCTTTTATCATTTAATACTAAATAACAACAAATGTTCAATTGTCTTATATTGGCGACAAACTGAAATAAAACTACATGTATGTTTATACTGTATTTTACTGTTTTGCCATTATTGTACATTCAAATTCAATGCCATACTTAACCGAAAGAGCACAGCTAAGGGTCCACATTTATATACAAAAACGTAGAGTCCTTTGTTAATTATACATATCTTCTTACAAGACTAGGAAGTTGTTTATTGACATTCAAGTTAACAGAGTCATAGATATCTGTATTTATCAAGTATATGGAGCTATATGTTACATGAATTGGGTAAAATTAACCAGAAAAATCCGGTTCGTTTCCTTTACTTTCAATTTAACTTAACACTGAATAATATACATATATATATATATACATATATGTACTCTCTCTCTCTCTCTCTCTCTCTCTCTCTCTCTCTCTCTCTCTCTCTCTCTCTCTCTCTCTCTCTCTCTCTCTCTCTCTCTCTCTCTCTCTCTCTCTCTCTCTGTTTTCATTATTTACCATAGGTCGGTTACGTCCCGTTTTGTCACATTAACACAAATCCGTTTATTTTATGTTCTGTATAAACTTCGCTAATATTGATACTCACCTTAAAGGACCCGTTTTTCTGACAAACAAATCCCACAGATTAAAGTCATACCTCTCATAAAATTATTACATTTACATCCGACATATTAACATTTTCTTCCTGTTTCCGAAGACGTCGATTAGACCATGATTTTATTCATCTTAGTCAAATAAGATCTTTTGACATACCTGAGCGATTTAAATTCAAAGGAAAATATTTTTTACTTTAAATACTTCGTGATATGTAGAATGGTGTATTTATATTTAAATCATATACATATGATAAATACGGTTTCGTTTGCGCAGGTAATAGCTACTATGAAGACGCAAATCGGGACATTTATCTTATGCAAATGTCACTTGAAAGTTGATTGGTGTATTTTAGAATTTGTATCTTTATCCGTATTATCTCATAATCATGCCGTATTCATCCTGAATTGTGTAAAAAATCATATTTTGAACTCGCTCTGACATATCAGGTCATTGTGAGATTGTAACATCATTAGCTGCCGAAAAGGGGATATTACTGCTTAATTGTGAACGTTAGCGATCAAAGGGCCAAATTCATCACGTTTGTCGTATAGCTTAGTTATTAATGCCCCGTCGGTTTTCATAGTATGAAATGTCCAAGCCGGAATCACATATGTTTGATTGTGTAGTGTCCTTTAATTCTTGTTCATTGAGATATAATGTTAAAACTTTAAGAAATAATTTTAATACATATTTTTAATTTGGATCATCGCAGCCTTTTGGCTGATTTATAAAGGGTATTACTCCATGGTATATAAATACAATGTATTATCAACATAACACCAGAGTTATAGTGTTGCACAAAAGTAAAAATAAAAAGAAAATGCTCAAGGCGATCGTTTCTGACAAGAAGACCTGATCAATTTTTTGGGACCTGATTAAGGCCCAAAAAGTGTTTTTTTTTTGAGAATTTCTCGGCTCTTACTGAACCCAGGAGTGCCGCTTAGGTATCAAATTAAAGGGCTGACTGAGGCCGAATTTTGAGCAAAAATTCAGACCGATAACACCGACCACCTGGAAGTTACGGCCTGTCAAAGTTGAAAAGTTGCAAAAGTTTCACGCTTTGTCACGCCCAAACCCGTGGGCCGAGGACCACAAAATTTATGCAGCCGCATAGGCCCGACTGTTGGCTATAACATATGTAAAATTCATTGAATTGAATTTAAAGGGACATTAGCTGTATTTACCAAATACTATTTCGATTTGTTTGTACTTCTACTAATTGTACTTGATGGACAATAACAAATAAGAGATATACCTAAGCGTAAAAAATCTTAAATTGCTATATATTTTGTGAAAATAAGGTCAGGTCCATGTGGTACTAATATACAAATAGTAAAGTTGAGTTAATCAACAACAAGTGAAAAAGTGGGTTTCTCAAGCAATTTTCACAAAAGGTATTGGGATTTAAAAAATTGTATGCCAATGCATATCTATTTTTGTTATTGTATATCAATCTATGTAGTGAAAAAGGACAGATTTATTTTTTTGAAAAACAGCGAATGCCCCTTTAAAATAAATGTAGACTTCCGAAATAAAACCCGAATTTCACAACTAGATAGAAAGTTAACCAAATTTCGATACATGTCTGGAATGATACTCAATAAACCAAATTCAAAATTTCATAAGTGCATGTAATGCAAACATTGAAATTATAATTTCATGAGCAAACCGAAATAAGCTATAATTAAGCATATTCACGGCAACGTGCTGAAAATAAGCCCCTCGGAGGGAAAGTGAAAGTCTCGTCTCGTACGAGAATCTCAGTTAAACGAGATCTCACTTCACTTTTTCAAAATAGAAGAGGGTGAACAGAATGTGCAAATTGCGAAGAATTTATTTCATGAAATTTAATTTGATTTTATTATGTAAAACCCAATTAAATGAACATGCAGCAGTTTAGCCCTGAATAAATGTTCAGTGAAAATGACTAGATAAAAATATGTTCCTGTACACACCTTGTATACAAAATAAACTGAGGAATGCTGATGATACACAAAGTCCATAGAAGAGTTCCAAATTCTCCTGTACTTCCAGGGCCATCCGGCAACAATATATATAGCTCCTAAAAACAGCAGGTGGGAACTAATAACAAAACCAAAATCGTACGCATCATTCCAAATCTTCAATTGTCCTTGTTCCATCTTGAAAAATACCAGAGAGAACAATATAAGTAAAGCATAAAACTGACATTCCAGCTGAACAGAGGGAGGGCGTAAATGGGAGGGAATTATATCTTATTTCGGTTTGCCTGTGAAATTATAGTTTCATTGTGTGCAATGCGTGCACTTATGAAATTTCGAATTTCATTTCGCAAACCTCAATAAGATATAATTAAGCATGTTCAAAGCAGGGCAATATAGTAAATACAGAGTATGTAGACATATTGAGATGTAAAATTAAAGTATCAAGAAAACATACTCAATACTGTTTCGAGGCAACACTGCTGGCTGGAAATGATCCTTTTCACTGAATTTAGTTGTGTATCTTAAATAATGTTTCTTGAAAGTAGATTCCCTACATTATTTCCCTACATGAAAGTCCAATAGCCCTACCTCTGGTAGAATGGGCCTTGAACTCTGAGGTATCGACACCTTCCACGCTCAAGACTGTTACAAGCCAGCCTGCCACTGTGCATGATACCGCTGGTTTGTGTGGTTCGACATAACTCAAGAACAACTGCTGTCGTTGGAAATCTTTGCGCTATTAAGGTAACATCAAGAGTCTCAACTAAATAGAGCAGAGGGTCTTTCTCAAAGACTTGAAATATTACAATCAATGGAGGTTTGCCTACTTTACGTGACTTGGTCAACTTAACCAATTGAAACTTCAGCTCATCCCCATTATCAATCATATAGCAAATATCCAAGCCTGCAAGCTAAGAGGACCTACTGGCAGATGCTAGAGCCATAAGCATGGCTAGTTTTAATGTCAAATGTTTATCAGACAAGGAGTTACTCGATCCTGTTGACTTTATATAATAATGTACTTTTTCAACATCCCAGGTAGCAACATAACGAGGCTGGGGTTCTAGCATTGAAAGTGGCTGTAAGAAAACGCCTTACACGATCATGCTGACCAACCTTAACCCACTCTACCATGGTGTGGAAAGCTTAAATAGCAGACGACAATTTAAATATATAATTATAATTATCATCTTTGTCATAACGCTCTGACATAGTTTATGATATCTGCCACAAGGGATCTAAACGGATGAATTTGTCGTTTATTACACCAAGCACAACACTAGTAGTCCCTTTCCTCTCAGTGTGTTCAGCCAATAATCTGGTAGCCCCTTCTGAAACTTCGTTGTCAATGACCTGTTGCTGAAGATTTTCCTCGCCATTAATTTGAAGTTGCTCTGAGACAACAATGGGTGGGTCTCCCCTGACGGGGAAGTCAACAGGTCCTTGCATAGGGGTAATAGAAACAGAGCCTGTATCAACCTGTCCAGTATCATGGTGAACCACGGGGTTGTTTGCCATGGTGGCGCAATCAGTGGTATCGTGGCTACCTCCTGTTGGATTTTCGCTCATATGGAGACGTCACCAAATGCAGCTGAAGGGCTTAAAATATTGGCCTATGTTCGGCACTTACGGTCATTGAGCAGTGAGAGTTCTTTAACGTGCTGACATCTACTGTGACACAGTACCGTCTCATCTGACAGGCAGGAAACCAACCTGCCGTCGGCTGGACTCGAACTAATGACCTCACTATCAAGAGCCAGGTCGGCTCCTTCGGTGCCAGTAACCCTGCTTTCAATTCCGAGGATGTTTATGCGACTTTGACTTTCCAACCGATTCTAGAGGCCCTGGACCTTGGATTGACCTTGTGTTACCACCCCCCTTTTTGAAGCATCTGTATATATGATCAGATCTAGTCCGGGGGTAATCATTGACTTGCCATTCCAGTAGGTTTTCTGGCAAATCCACCATCTTAATTCCTTCAAACATTGAGGATTCAATAGGATAGTTGTATGGTAGGATTTGTTCTTCAGTAACATCTGAATTTGAGATATTATTTAAGTGTCTGTAATTTAGTGGGACAGGGACAACTGTCTGTAAAGAAGCTGTCATGTGACACAGCACTTTAGTAGTCTTTTGGAAACTAGTTTCTGGCATAATGATATTATGCTCTGTATTTTGATTTGTGACAGAGACTATGTCATTTCTATTGAATTCACCAGAAAACCAGGAATTATAGTATCTGAGAATGAATCAACATCGATTTCTTCCAATTTATTAGAGATCCTAATCGCTCCAGCAATAGCAGCAGGGAGTTCATGTCTATTAGGATCTGGGTTGATGTTTGATTCAAAATAATGATGTTGTACAGATATGTGACCAGTCTGATGCCCAGTTTTCTAAGTAAGGCTGTTACTGGTGTCATCAGTTTTGTGAAGAAACGGGGTGCAGGTGCGAGGCCGAATTGCATTACTATAAACTAGACGTTGACCCCCATCTTTCTTTGGTACCAGAAAGACAGGGCTCAGAAATTGACTGACACAAGGTGATATATTTATTGCCCCTTTTTATCCTTGATTTTATTTCGGCATCTATCAACAAAACCTGATTTCCAGTTACCTTTGTGACTTTTGATGATCTTTGAACCGGAATTTCCAGGAAAGGGATTTTAAGCCCTGTAATTACTCCAGTATGACTGGATCGTGTGATAGTATTTTCCAGTTTTCTACATGAGGTATTAGTCTTCTCCAGACTGTTAGATCTGGAACTCAAGTCTAAAATTGCTTTATGAACCAGGTTCAAGTCCACTTTGTGAGGAACTGGATGCTGCTGTCTTTCTTGGTAGATACTGATTTTTTTTACATATATAAATGATATTATAAAGCTTACCTGTGTTTGTTCATGTGCATCACCACGTCCCTTGAAGGACATTGAGCGGCCACCACCTCTGGCACCACGAGATGAGGTCATATATTTTCTGTGTAAGAAGACTTGTAATTCTGAAATGAAATCCTTTTCTTCGCCTTAGCGCCTAATGTCTTAGATATTTCTCTATATGTCGTACATATAACAGAATATTTTACAAGAGATTTGTAAAATCTTTTGCCAAAAAAGACTGCCAGTTGAATTCAGTTTGTCTGAATTGCTTAATTTAAAATAAAGAAATATTTGGTCTTTTGTAAGATTGTACAATAAATTCATACGTCTATGGTAGGTAGTGGTAATAAAGGCCTGTCCCAGTAATGTTATAGATTTTTCAATCAGTTCAAGACATGTTAAACGATCCAGACACTCTGAAGAGGATTTCCCAAATCTTAAAGTGTCTAGATCGGACCATAGCTTGATAAGTGGACCCATAACTATGTCCACTCGATTCTGGATGGTGGCCAAGTTAGATCATAAGGTTTACCATTCGACCATTTAACAGAGACAAATATTTCAGGAATATAACTATCAATGACCTGAACGCTAACAGAAATTTTGCTAGGTACTGGCAGTTTGTCTGCAATTTTTTCATTCAAAGCCTTATCAGAAATAAAAGTAGAATTTTTTTCTCTACATAATCCACCATGTCCAGCGGGAGTTCTGGTTTAGTTACTCCATCTGTAACATCAAAGCGCAAACAGCTGCGTTTACTCATAACATCAGTTGATGTGATGCACACATCAACTGATATGCAAAGTAAACAAAAGCTTCTAGAAACTGCCGTAGCACCAGTGTGGTTTGAAAACAATTGTTGAGACGGTTACATGCTATTTGACGAAGGTGCATAACATTCATTTGTAACAAAAAACTAAGCCGACAAAATAAACATACAATTTTCTGGAACAGAAGCTATACATATTTCCTGAAATTTGAGAAACCGTTTCGTTACCAGTAGATATGAGTTTGAGTGTTCCTAAGCAGAAAGTGGTACCATACAATGTGAAAATAATAATAATACTTGCCAAATCTGTCTAAGAGTAACCATTATAAATGATTATTAGAGTTTGAAAAGTTTAAAATTTAAGAGGTGCTATCATTTCGAAATATAACTAAATTATCATCTTGGATCTTATATCAGTGTTTGCGGTAGTACTTGTTGATTGGTCATTACACATTATGACGGAGATTCATCCCTCTATTATTTCATTTCAATTTAACTGTGGACTCAGGACTGGTGTGACCGGTCAACAGGGGATACACAAGCATTAAAATCTTATATTCCTATTAATTTTGTGCAAATAAGGTCAGGTCCAGTGTGGTATTCATATACAATAAATGTGAGTTAAACAATTTATTGCAATTGAAAAACGTGACACACCGGACTTTCCCAAGCAAATTTCACAAAATATTTAGTAATTTAAGGATTGTTATGCCAGAGTATATACAAACAATAAAGTTGAGTTAATCAATTGCAAATGAAAAGTGCTTAACCTGACTTTCTCGAATAAATTTCACAAAATATATAAAAAATTAAGAATTGTTATGGCAGGGTATATCTCTTTTTGTTTTTGTATGAATGTAAGTAGTAAAAAGGGGAACAACTGAAATAATACACAGCTAATGACCCTTAAATTCAATGTTTTCCAACTTGTCAGTTAAACCATAGGCCTAAATATGTATCTTATGATTGACAAAATATCTTTTAGTTGGCGCATTTTTTGTATTGATGCACAAATTGCTTATATGTTCTGATGTTAGCTTTTGAGACGTCATTTGCATCAACCTAATGAGTTACAACAGATTCGTCTTTCGTTTTGTGATCTACGCAATATCGCTGTAGAATACATCACAGATAACGTGTGCAATACGTGATACACAAAATGTTGCTATTGAATGAACTTAATATTCAAATAAAAACACATTATTCAAGTTATACTGTATATAAAACGCACACTTAACAAAAGCCGATTCAGTACAAAATAAGTATATTACAATTCGTGGCACGAACGTATCTTAGAAAGTAATCCTTTTCTAATCCAACAAACAATGGACTGCACAATATTTATATCCATGGGTAATCTATCTATTACTGCATTATACGTAGGGCGTAATACGTGTGACAAGTCGGTATATAAAGTCGGTAACATCGAACACAGAGTACATCTGCCGCATACATTGGATAGGGAACCAGGTAGTCACTTGATTATAACAGAAGTATTCCCATAACAAAGGTATGTTGTTGATACCGTATCGCTAGTGTGCTCGTGCTGAGAGGTACTTGAATCGGATGCTGTGTGATAGACAAGATTTTAGGATAGTATAGTATGTACAATAATGTTAACCTTAATAAATTATATATATGTTATTTCACTTTAGTTGATATATATATATATATATATATATATATATATATATATATATATATATATATATATATATATATATATATATATATATATATATATAATACATCGTCAAAACTATCGCCCTGATTGAAATCATTTTCATCGACCACAAAGCAAACATATAAAGCGAAATATCATATGGTTTAGTAACTATTTAAAAAAGTTGAATTTGTGTGAAAATTACAAATGTAAATTTGACGAAAGAACTCTTTTATGGAATTTCATAAATTTCAATTTATTATTCTTTTCATGAAATTTCCTTCTTGTAAAAATCATATAAGTAAATACCGTGGTTAAAATGCATCAAGACACATGGAAATGCTAGGGAGTCTAAGAGACCTTACGGTGTCTGCTAATAAACATACGTAAAAATAAAAACAGCGAATGATTAATTATTTACATTATTTTTAAGGGACATTAGCTGTGTTTACTAAAAAAATGAAATAATAATAAAAAATAATGAAACATTTCGGTTTTTTCTACTTTAAGTTGACGTGCAATAATATATAAGAGTTATACACAGTGAAAATAAGGTCAGGTCCAATGTGGTATTCATATACAAATATTAAGTTGGCGTTAATCATTTGCAACTGAAAAAATGCCAAACATGGGTTTCTCATTCAATTTTCACAAAATATATAGGAATTTAAGAATTGTGTATATCTCTTATGTGTTATTGTATATCAATCTAAGTAGTGAAAAGGGGGGAAATGAAGAAAAAAAAAGTTTATGCCCCTTTAAATAGTATGTAGTTGTTTAAAAAAATAGGTAAATATTAAAAACATGAGTTTATGCAAGAAAACATACGACAACCTGTGAATGAGTCTGTGAAGGGATTTACTGAAGCAGAAGACTGCATGACGCACCAATTTTTTTTCCATTTCCTTAAAATGATTTTTATACATTAAGAATATACTTTTGTAGAAAACTGTGTGACGCACTGACATGTTTTCCAGTTCCTTAAAAGGATCGTTAAATGTTCTGCTTTTGATATTTACCTACCCGAAAACTGAGATGACCACCATCCTACATTAGTAACTCTTAGACTGATCTAAAAATACATTTAGCTTTAGTATTATAAATGACTTTCTTTTTTAAAAAACCTAACAATCTGATACTTAGTTCAAAATATTATTTAAATTTGTAAATTGAACTAGTTTGCATATTCTATATCAGGGAATAGCGGTTTTGTTTTTTGTTGTTTTTGTTGTTGTTGTTTTGTTGTTGTTGTTGTTGTTGTTTTTGTTTGTTTGTTGTTTTTTCCGTTTTTTGTTTTTTGTTTTGTTTTTGTTTTTTGTTTTTTTGTTTACAAATATAATATTTAATCTAAAATATCAAACATTCACAAGATGGAATAGCTCTGATTAAGGGGAACATTAAAAGATAAAACTGAGTTAATAATATGCACGTAAAAAGTAAACGAAACAAAAGTGAATAATTAGGAACAATGTACAGATATATCTATTTACAAAAGTCCACGTTATCTCAAAGAGTTAAGAGATAACCCAAAGAGAAGTACGAGAAATCGAAAAGAAGCAAAAAGTGTTAAGGTTTCGTGTGTGTGTGTGTGTGTGTATGGAATGTATTAGCAGTAGTTTTCTCCTTTGGTGTTTATGTGTTTGCAATTGAAATATGAAATCTATTCAAAATGTAAGCAATCATGCTTTTTATCTAAGAATCAGAAGTTTGGTTGAACTTGCCTACTTACTCGAAATTTGCGTCGTCTTGTCCAAGCATCATACATTTTAAGAGCAATTCTAAGTCAGTGAGAATATCATCCAGTTCGTATGTTTAGCATATCAGGCTTCACTATTGCCCGGAGTCGAAAATATCTGAGATTAAAGGACAAACTAATGGTTTATTGTGCCGGTCCTGGACCAAAGTTTATAAAACATACTCAATTCCAAATTGAACTAAAATCTCTACCAATCATAACTGAGATTATAATCGTGGGTATTTCATTGGTCTGATTTCAATTAAGCATGAAAACCAAGTTTAAAATCTATTACATATATATATATATAGATATATATATATATATATATATATATATATATATATATATATATATATATATATATATATTAACATATTGTGCATATATTGTCTAGAATGAATGAAATACGACGATAATTGATATTCCTACCATCCATGTAAGAGTACAAATGTTCACTCGCCCTATAACAGCTTTTTTTCATCCCAGGACTTTTAAAAACATTTTATTTGTATAAAACATCCAATATTTGAAACTTTTAATACAAACAAAAAATAAATCCATTTTGACAGCTTGTATGCCTTTAATAGCGGATGTCATAAAAAAACAATTTGGTGATGAAAGTCTAAATCGCTTGTTATATTATTTAGCCTTGTATAATACCAAACTCTTTAGAAAATCCATTTAATTTGGAGCTTGTGATGAAGTCTAATTGACAGAAACGATATCGTCTTGAGCATTATAACTTTGGTAGTATGTTTATAATATTTGTTATAGCATTATTTATTTATTTTGCAGTTCAACAGAAGGACGATAGAAATGAACGTCTATCTACTCCTCTTTTCTACTACACTTATTTGTCTAGTTTGGTCCGAAGCAAGAGACAGTGAATCACAAAATAGTTATCTTACAGATTCTAATCAACTAATAGCTTCAGACAGAGTCGTCGATGAGAACAAAAGAGGATTCTGGGACAAACGAGGATTTGGAGATAAACGGGCACCTGTTGAGAAACGCCTATTTAACTTCAGACAGGTTTCTCCCACTCTCGGGCGGTTAGATCAAACGTATTACACAAGATTTGTACCCAGCTCAACTCATATAAAAATGAACCAAATTAGAAGATTACTTTACGGAAAGCTTGGACTGTGGCAGACAAGTAAACGTGGGTTTTGGGATAAACGTGGATTCGGAGATAAGAGAAGTGATGTACCTGTCATTACTTTAAGTCATGAGTAGGTATTCTAAAATGAATCAACCTATAACAATTATGGAGAAGGCTATTGTCTTTTTATATCATCTGAGCCATACATGTGTCTTAGTAAGACAGACAATGCGTTATTCTATAACGAGAAAGATCATGTGAATTGTCATTACGAGAGACTAAGTCTGAACCTAGAAGTTAAAACATCTAACATGTTTTGTTGAAACAGTCTTATCATAATAAAATTGTTGAATTACTAATTGTTCAGGTTTATATTTATATATCTATATATATAACGATAGGGATAGGTTACCCTTTGACGTATTTGGCTATGCATTTAGATTTATTATTTGGCCTTGTATGATACCACTTTCCCTTTAGAAAATCTATTTTAAATAGGAGCTCATCTGATGAAGTCTAATTGACAGAAACGATCGTCTTGAGCATGATAACATTGGTATTATGTTTATAATATTTACAAGTACTTTTTAGGTTATCCGAGAGTTACTCCTATGGCGTATTACTGTCTAGCGTCATCCAAAAACTTTTGATCATTTAAAACATCTAAAACACTATTTTGTCTATTCTCTAAGAAATGATTCTGAGGCACCTTTATGGTATGTTTAAACAAAACTTGTGAATTTTACAGACATTGTTTGGGATTTATAGACAGTACGGAATTCAGTTGACCGATAAGGTAATCTAAATGTCTTCAGTATACGAGTAAAACATGCAAGTATGTTAACAATAATAATAATAAAACAACTGCTTCCTGTTTAAATGTGCAAAACTAGATGCCCAAGGAACTAAATCGCTTGTCTGAGCACTAACAAAAATTGTGAAAAGATCAAGAAGAATAGGCAGGCTAAATTAAGCATACTAAAAATTTGAAAATATGATATACTGGGCTTGTTGTGGACACTTGGTTTTAAAGAAAGGAGGGTTCCCCACAAGCTATTCTGTCCAACCCTGGACATGGTTGATCCAGAAATAGCATTTGTAGGGGACCATGATTACTTACTTCTTGGGGAGTTTTGTCAAAATCCATCGTCAATTTCCTGAGAAGACGTTGATTTTGTTTGTTTATTGTTGTTTAACGTCCCACTCAAGAATCTTTTACTCATATGGCGAAGCCACCAAATGCTGGTGAAGGGCTTCAAATTTTGGTCTATGCTCAGCACTTATGGCCATCGAGCAGTGAGGGTTCTTTAACGTGCCAACACCTACTGCGACACGGGACCACGATTTTTACTGTCTCATCCAAAGGACAGGAAACCAACCTGCCGTCGGCTGGACTCGAAGTCACGACCTCACGATCAAGAGTCGAGCGCTCTACCGACTGAGCCAGGAGAAAACGTTGAATGTGTTGTAATACTTATATTAGTACACGCATCTCCCCCATTAAAGTGAATAAATGAAAAAATCACTATGTACTCAGAATCCGAATTTAAACAATGTTTATAAAAGAAATCATATAAATTGAATGAAAATGACAAAGTCCAAAAAGACGTCAGAAACGTGTAAAAAATTGATTTCAGGACAGAATCAAAAACATTACGTCTTTACACATCCTTCTAGATCACTCCGATACATTCAGTTTGTTCCTGTATGATGGAGGTCTGAGAAAGAGTTTTTCAAAGGATGGTACCTATTCCCTCCACCTTGGATCCATTCCTGAAGGGATCTGGCCAAAAACAACACATGTAGGGTATCATGAGTACTGTGCCCCGAAGAACAAGCTGACATGAATCATACACTCGGTTCAATTAGTTTTTCAATACAAGTATGCAACAATTCTGGAGATTACTTTCAAGGAGTGGTACCTTCTAGATCTATATAAGAACATCGAAAAACCCTACGATTGATTCAAAGTTGAACTTAACATGTGTAGGAAATTATACCTCGTCATTTCTTTGCATTGCGGTTTCCAGACATATTTCCATAAAGATTCATTTTTAATTACCAAAAATTAAACTAATTAATAGCAAAGATTATATAAGATCATGAACATGCATTTCTTATATAATTTGATGCAGTCTTATTGTATAGAAGCTCTGAATATTGTAAATTGTATAGATCTTGATTACCATTCACGAATCCTTATGTTTAAAACTTATCTTACCGGGACTTTTGAACTTTGACTCAAAGTTTTACTGTGCGTGTGTATGTGTATGAGAGAGAGAATATGTTAGACAAGCAAGGAAGAAAGGATTCATTAGGTAATTTAGTCATATTCCAGTGTGAAATAAAAAAAATTTTATTTCATTTTCTTGTTATTTGTAGAATTAATATACAGAAGAATGTAAATCTATCTAAGAGCGAAAACAATATTTATAGTCTAAAATGAAGTTTCAACTTTTTTCCAGTGTAAATAGCCAATTTCCTCATGACAAATCACAAGTGTCTCACTTATGCACAGATTATATATAGTCACAGACAGACAGACACACATACATACAAATAAGTACACATTTAAAGAGGCATTAGCTTTGTTTTTTTCTCATTTATCCCCTTTTAACTACTTAGATTGATATACAATAACAAAAAAATACACAAGTCTAAAAATTCTTATGCACAAATCCTATATATTTTGAGAAAACTGCTTTTATACTTTGGTATATATAAAAATCTCAGATACCAAAGTATAAATCAATAGGATGTCCAGGACATAGATACAAATCCGGTAAAACTGGACAAACACGGACCTCTGGAAACCAAGAGGTGGGATCAGGTGCCATGGAGGAGTAAGCATATATGTCGAGAAAACTGCACACCCGCCGTGAGTCCACAGTCTGAGATGTTTTTTATTCAGAAACCCAGGTTTTAATTAACTGATTAACTCAGCCTTACTATTTGTATATGGACACAACACTAGACTTGGCCTGATTTTCACAAAATAAATAGAAATATAAGATCTTGTAAGCCTGTGCATAGCTCATATTTGTTATTGCATAAGGATTAAAAGTAGAAAAAATCGAAATAATTTTAGGGGTAAACACAGTTAATGCCCCTTTAAGAAAATGTATCTTAAATATGTTGTGAAAGTAAAATAAAATAGAAAACAATATTTTTATATCATATATATTAGATTTATTGTAAACATTAAGAGTATGACTCAATGGAAAAAGTACCTTATAAATGACATCAACTTACACAAGCTGTTTATTTGGTTCTCGCATTGCCTGCAACCTTAGATCATTACTGTTGCATTAACCGCAAAGTGCATAATCAAATAATAGAAGATTTACCATGGAATCGTCATGGTGATAGGAATATAACAAGTACAGGGAAAACAAAGATCTACTTAATCTGAGAATTAATGATCTGTAAATTGGCTAATAACAAGGAACGTTCATTTATAAAATAATTAATGAGAAAATAACAAATACACAGGATTTTTCTTTTAAATAATACATTCTAAAGTCTGTCCAAGGCACTGTCACGTTATATCACTTCATAAAAGACAATATCACATTTATGACCATATCCTCACAGTACAATCACTGCCACCCGAAACCATGAACTCTCCACTCTTATCAAACACCAAAGACTGCACAGCATCCTCGTGTCCTACCAATGGACACACCTACAAGATAGATATAATGAGATAAGCAGGTGCTTCGTGAACAATTTACAGTTAACTACACAACAGAATGACAAATTTATTTCTGGTCAATGGATGATTAGTCATAAAAAGTACTGCACATCTGGAAATATTCACCGCTGCTTATTTTCGTCTTTTCAAAACTGAGAAAATATTCACCCCGACTTAAATTCACCCTAAATCACCAAAGTCTCATGGATGGCATACATGACCATACTTATATTATTTAACTTTAAAATTTCACTTTAATTTTAATTTGCCCTCTCCTTTAATGGTGAAAATGGGGAAAAATTAGGGGTTTTTTTTAAAAGATTTTGAATAGTATTTTAGGCCACGTTCAAACAATTTTTCAGTTATGTAATGGCAGCCAGATTTCAATGATGGAAGAGGAGAGTATCTGTTATGCAGGAAGAGACTGTTGGCCTTCTGCTAGTAAACCGGCAAAATTTCAAACAAAAAGCGGCAAAATTTCAAACAAAAACCGACAAAATTTCAAACAAAAAGCGGCAAAATTTCAAACCAAAATCAGCTTAGGTTCCAGCATGACTCAAACCTCTGCTGACCAGAAGTGAGAGACTTCATGGTTCAAAATGTGATGCTCTAACCATTCGGCCACAGAGAGACCCCATGGCAAAAATTAAATGAGGGCGAAAATTTCCAAGGATAAGGTATTCTTCATCTATAGAGAGATGCAAAAAATATTCGGACACTTGTTTTTTACTATATAATTCATATAAAACCACATTTTTTCAAAAAATATTGTGAAGCCATTTCTTATTGCATTTCAATAGAATTTTTTTACTGTTAAACAGAATGTTTCCAAGTTTCATTGGTTTTTTTTAATGCAATATCTTAATTTATTATTTCAAAGATTTGACAATTTTAAAAACAAAAAGTAAAAATTAGACATCACAATTTTACATACTCATGTAGATTTAGATCTAGGGAGTTTTTCGTAAGAAAAAGTAAGATTTCTATTTAAATAAACCAATATTCTGATATCTGATTCAGAAAATTAAAATCAAAAATAAATAATGAAACTGTATCAATCCTTTTTAAAGGTGAAAATTCCATTGAAATGCTGTAAGAAATGGCTTCATTTTTTTTTTAAACCTAGTGGTTTTATATTAAATATTTAGTAAAAAATAATAGCATATGAATACTTTTTTCATATAATGTCATATTTGTTCATAAATAATTACTTACCCTGCCATTTGACACTTCATACATTTTGACTGTGCTGTCATTACTTGCAATGGCTAAAACTGCACCTGGATAAAAACAAACAAAAAGCCAATATCAACAACATGAATGTTATGTCAAAACTGAAAATGGAACCCAATTATTTAATCTGGTTTTATCTTGATTATTAATTTTGTAACAGATTCCAACATGTATGATCTAAAAAGAATGAACTGATTTTGACAGTAAGATATATTACAATGAATAAACTGTATGGAGTCCATTTGAAACCTATTTAACTGAAAATGAGGGTCGTTTGGAAATTTTGGGGGTCACAGATTCTTTAAGAGTAAATACAGTTGACTCTCGATACCTCAAAGTCCAGGGGACCACAGAAATACTTCAAGGTTTCAAGAGTTCGAGGTTTCGGGATTTCCGGAAATCGACCGATGTAGGTTCTTAATACTACACAAAATAAAGTGGGGATTGTGTTTTCGTAATTCGCATGAATTTTGTCATAGACAATTCCCGTACAGTTTTCAAACGTAAAAACGTTTAGCTTAAATACGTTATATATATATAATGTATTCGACTAGCATATAAACCGTCGTTGATATATAAGTCCTATAATGTTGCAGTAGCCTACAGTACAGTTTGATCTAAAAGTTAAAATACCGCTTGGCTGTGACATTTTTGATACTTGAAATCGTAGTCTATGACGAGTCTTTATACAGTTTTTCTGTTTTGATTGATCTTAATTAATTAACAACCCTGTCAATCACAACTCAATTAGACCATGACCTTCTTGTTACCCGGTTAACTAAACACCTTTTGTTTAATCTTCCAGGTAAGGAACCCAGTGTCTTTCTGCCTTACAGCATTGACTTTTTATAAGTTCACCGATAATTACTCAAACTTTGAGGTTTCGAGAGTGAAATATAAAGGAACATACAAATCGGGACTTTGAATCGACTCCGAGGTTTTGAGAACTTCGAGGTTTCGACGTTCAAGCCATCGAGAGTTACCTGTATATGTTTTCATTATATATCATTACCTGTAATCATAAAATTATGTACATATTAAGCTAATGTTATGACACACTATATAATAATAATTCCTAGCTTTATTTTCTGACCTTTGCCTGACTCCTGAGTAAGGAGTATTTTTGTCCACTATAACACATCTGGTTTTTATTATAGGGTTCATTTGCTATTTTGTTGTGACAATGACGCAGGATTTGAGAGGCCAGGTAAAAACCTCAAATTAACAAACATTTTGAGAATATTGACATGACTGATGAATCAACACACATTTCCTACTTGTGAAACAATTATCCACTTAATGGTGAACAATTACAAAACTGAACGGAATGGACTGATACATGTGATGGAATGATGAACTGAAGTACATACAGACATACAGAACCTATAGACCACCCCCAAGGTTCACTAGTAGTGGACTAGAGCTGAGTAGATTCAAAGTACATTTTATGGGTGTTAATTTTGCTGATCTATACATTTAATAGTCTTCCTATTAGAAATATATATAAGCCTAATCGTCTTTGTTATAGGATTGTAGGTAACTTCCACATTAGAATCTGACTATCAGATAATTAATTTCAATTGTTTACCTGTAAGGTTCTAATTTTAATTATTTTCCATTGTTTACCTGTAAGGTTCTACTTAATTAATTTCAACTGTTTACCTGTTGGATCAAATGACACTCTGTTGGCTGGATGTGGTCCTACATCAAAACTGACCATCGGTGCCACAGCACGGACATCCCATAGTTTTACAATTCCATATGAATCGCAAGATGCTACTGTATCTCCCTGAAATAAAATTACAATCTTAGTACTTCAAATAGTAGACTACAACTACTGACTTCAAAATAAGTCATTATCATTATTTATTAAACTTAAGACTGGCAACATCAAACTAAGGAATTACTTTAATATGTTTAAGGAGCAATAGCTTTTTTTTAGCAATTTTTTAAATTTTTTTCCTTTACCTTTTTTTTTTACTTCTTACATTAATATACAATAACAAAATGAGATATACAAAGGCATAACAATTCTGAAATTCCCATATATTTTATGAAAATTGCTTGAGAAATCCAGTTTGGCACTTTTTTTCACTTGTTGTTGATTAACTCAACTTGAATACCACACTAGATCTGACCTTATTTTCATTTTCACAATATATATAGGAATATAAGATCTTGTATGCCTGTGTATAGATTTTATTTGTTATTGTACAAAAAGTACAAGTAGTAAAACTAGTAAGGAAAAAATTGAAATAATTTTTTTGGAAAACACAGCTAATGCCCCTTTAAGTCTAAAATTTTTAATCAACTTTGAATAATCCTGAAATATGATTGGCTGATATGGTATGGTTGAGAAAATTCACAGACTTGAGTAAATTCCTCATTTTTTTATGCCAGTCCTAGTTTGTGACCTATTTCTCTCAGAATAGTCATGTAACAGATTTTACACAAGTAGCAGTAAAAAAAAAAAGAAAAATGAAAATGTCAGAGAATTATCATGTTCACAATTTTATTTCAATCAAATCTCCATCTTTCAGTCAACATTTTGTGTTGACTGTTGACTTTTGAAAAACAGTTCTCAAAGAACCTGTTTAATGCCATGATGTTGAAAATTTAGGTATCAATAGAAATGTCAAATCCAAAAATATCAAATATCAAAATTATACCAAATATCACTTACAAACAATAGACAAGAAAGATTTTCTTTATAAATAGTTAAGACACTAAGTTATAAATGATAAACAGTTAAATACCAAAACAGAAAACATTCAAATACCCATCTTCAATATTAAAAAAAACTTTGAAGTAATCTGATGAAATATTGCAAACTAAAACATAGATAGAGGGAACAATTCCATATACCCCTAATCTTCTAAAAAAGTCAAAAACAAAATAAATTTATTTCAAGTATTCCAAATACTATAAACAATACATAAGTTAAAGTTTCAGAAAAGACAGATGTACAAAGGACAATGTATCCCCATTATCAAATCTCGGGGGAGGGGGAAGGGTCATAAAACAAATTCTGTAAACTGAATATATATCAGAAATATTGTCCTTTTTATTCTCTGAAGCCTAAAATTGATCTGATTTGTAAGCTTTAATTGACTTAAATTAGAACCTCGTGGCATTTGCCAACAACACACATATAATTTTTAATGATGACCTTGTGAACTGTGTAGTGTATGGACTTACCCTCAAGTTAAATGTTGTGTAATTCACTGAATGCATATGTCCATAAAATGTCTGTGCACATAAACCCTGAAAGAAGAACAAAAACAATTAGATTGACTTCGCCTTTGTTATTGTGCAGAAATATACTATATCAACATATACATTATATGTAACTGAGAAATTCTAATTATGACAAAACAAAACCAAAAAAATCTATAGTCTTTGATGATATTTGATAGTCAGCATGTTTTGTGGAGTCGTGAGGAGATATATATAAAAAATCTCAGATACCAAAGTATAAATCAATAGAATGTGCAGGACATGTTTTTATTGATACAATATATGATATGACTATCAAAGACAAAAACAAGGTTATTATCTGTACAATGACCGCTCTGGAAAAAAAAAAAGCTTCACTGTGAGGGTCAAAGTTAACTCCCCTGACTTTCTCAGAAGGGCACACAAGGAGAGGCCAAAAAAAAAAAAAAAAGAATTGTTAATCCCTTTTTCAAAGGGAAACAGAATTTACCACAAATTCATCCGTTGAAATACAAAGTTTTTGAAACTTAGATCCACTGAACCTATGAAAATATTCAGGCAGACATAATACTGCAAATCACATGATAAAAAATAAGTGGAAATTATTCTACCATAAACAGTGTATGAGCTACTTACTGTTCTAGCATCCCACAACGATAAAGTCTTATCCGCAGAACAAGTCAGAAGAGTGTTGGAATAAGGCAGGAACTCTATACTATTAACACTATCAGCATGTCCCCGCAGGGTATAGCGGCTCCGTAAGCTGTTCAAATCCCACACTTTACAGGTATTGTCCATAGAGCATGAGGCCACAAAATCACCAAATGTATGCCATGTGCAACCCCAAACTGAAAGTAAAGGAATAGAGTAGAGTACCTTGTCGAGGCTGCAGGAATGTTATTTACACTCAAGCTTAAACTGAAAGTGAATGAATACCCTTGAGTTTACCATAGTTTAGCTCTACATTCACCTCTCAATGTTACTGAGGTGATACAAATAACAGTTATTGTTGTTATGAAAAATATTAAATTAACTTTATCCTTTTAACATAAAATGTTAGAAATAACTGCAATATGGTAATTAATTCCTTTACTTCAGGCTCAAGTTTTTACCTGTCACTTTCACTTCTACTGAACCCTTAGTGAAGAATGCGGCACCAAATCTAAGTGTTTTTTAGTCTTAACCCAAAGACATGTGACTTCACATGTTTAACTTCTGCTGAGACATGTGTCAGGAGCAAGCACTGAACCTCAGTTTTTAAGTCTCACCCACAAAGACCTGTGACTTCACACACTTGACCTCAGTTTTTAAATCTTACCCCAAAGCCCAGTGACTTCACAAACACTATACCTCAGTTTTTAAGTCTTACCCCCAAAGCATTGTGACTTTCAGGTATGATCAGTACTAGGTGTGGGAACCCCATTGCTGTCCCCTTGTGGGTTGAATAATAATCAACTTAGGCACTTAAAGTGGCAAGATGAAAACAGATAACTCCAATAACGTTGACAAATCACATATATATGACATTGAATGGTGGAGTTACTAATGACATTATATACAATAGACACTCAAAAGTAGACTTTACCTGCATGAGTGTGATCTGTAAAAGTATGTACACATTCTGCTTTAGAAAAGTCCCAAATTTTGACAGTTGTATCACCACTTGATGTGACCAATTTTGAACCTCTGTAATTAAAAGAAAATTCTCATTAATGTGTCTTAGTGTGAAGCTAGTAAACTTCATAGCTTCAACAGCCAGTCCATACAGCTGAAACCGATTAAAAATAAGATTTTTGATTTTTTTTTTTTGACTACATGTATCATTTGATTTACTTTTAAATATTTATATTTTTTCTACATGCTTTTTTGACTTCATTCCAAAACAATATTTAAATGGCATTTCTCAACACTCTCAAAAACTAGATATAAATCCATATACAGTAAAACCTGTATATAGGGGCCACCCAAGGGACCAGACAATACTGACCTTTATGTGCAGGTGGCCCTTATACACAGGTTCAATTTAGTTAAAGTACGCAGTTAAGGGACTTTTCAAAACTGGCCTTTATAGACAGGTGATCCTTATATAGAGGTGACCGCTATAGCAGGTTTTACTGTACACCAATTATCAGGGATTTTCCACTCTTTTGGGAATGGACCTGGGCCCTTTTAGTATGGAAATTTCGCAACATTTTATAGAAATTACGAAGTCTAGAAATATACAAAATTATTGAAATACAAAAATCTCTTCATATTCATTGTCATATGACATCAATGGGGAAATTTCGATTGCAAATTGGAAAAAATGCATTGTTTGTATGTTGAGAAGTGGCCTTATTTTGGCCCTGTATGATAGGGTGTTAAATACCTTAACTCGTTTACCCCTAAAGACACATTTGGACTGTCTAGAATCATTGATTTACAGAAGAGTACATTGTTTTCCAGGGGTTGATGAGTTGACAACAGTCTATGTGCTCAGGTATTTGAACATTCAAATCTCAGAGTTTTAATGAAACTAAAAAAGACAACGTGTTTAAGCAAAAGTAAACTTTTGACTTAACCTGAAAACCTTGTTTCAGTTCTAGCCCTCAGTGTGAATGTATTAAACTTTAGAATTACATTAGTTTGTTTCAGTTCTAGTCCTCAGTGTGAATGTAATAACCTTTAGAATTACATTAGTTTGTTTCAGATCTAGCCCTCAGTGTGAATGTAATAACCTTTAGAATTACATCAGTTTGTTTCAGTTCTAATCCTCATATAAATGTATTAAACTTTAACATTACATTAGTTTGTTTCAGTTCTAGCCCTCAGTGTGAATGTATTAAACTTTAACATTACATTAGTTTGTTTCAGTTCTAGTCCTCAGTGTGAATGTATTAAACTTTAACATTACATTAGTTTGTTTTAGTTCTAGTCCTCAGTGTGAATGTATTAAACTTTAACATTAGATCAGTTTGTTTCAGTTCTAGCCCTCAGTGTGAATGTATTAAACTTTAACATTAGATCAGTTTGTTTCAGTTCTAGCCCTCAGTGTGAATGTATTAAACTTTAGAATTACATCAGTTTGTTTCAGTTCTAGCCCTCAGTGTGAATGTATTAAACTTTAACATTACATTAGTTTGTTTCAGTTCTAGTCCTCAGTGTGAATGTATTTACCTTTAGAATTACATTAGTTTGTTTCAGTTCTAGCCCTCAGTGTGAATGTAATAACCTTTAGAATTACATTAGTTTGTTTCAGTTCTAGTCCTCAGTGTGAATGTAATAACCTTTAGAATTACATTAGTTTGTTTCAGATCTAGCCCTCAGTGTGAATGTAATAACCTTTAGAATTACATTAGTTTGTTTCAGATCTAGCCCTCAGTGTGAATGTAATAACCTTTAGAATTACATTAGTTTGTTTCAGATCTAGTCCTCAGTGTGAATGTATTAAACTTTAACATTACATTAGTTTGTTTCAGTTCTAGCCCTCAGTGTGAATGTAATAACCTTTAGAATTACATTAGTTTGTTTCAGTTCTAGTCCTCATATAAATGTATTAACCTTTAGAATTACATCAGTTTGTTTCAGATCTAGCCCTCAGTGTGAATGTATTAACCTTTAGAATTACATTAGTTTGTTTCAGTTCTAGTCCTCAGTGTGAGTGTATTAACCTTTAGAATTACATCAGTTTGTTTCAGTTCTAGCCCTCAGTGTGAATGTAATAACCTTTAGAATTACATTAGTTTGTTTCAGATCTAGCCCTCAGTGTGAATGTAATAACCTTTAGAATTACATTAGTTTGTTTCAGATCTAGCCCTCAGTGTGAATGTAATAACCTTTAGAATTACATTAGTTTGTTTCAGTTCTAGTCCTCAGTGTGAATGTAATAACCTTTAGAATTACATTAGTTTGTTTCAGTTCTAGTCCTCAGTGTGAATGTAATAACCTTTAGAATTACATTAGTTTGTTTCAGTTCTAGCCCTCAGTGTGAATGTAATAACCTTTAGAATTACATTAGTTTGTTTCAGATCTAGCCCTCAGTGTGAATGTAATAACCTTTAGAATTACATTAGTTTGTTTCAGTTCTAGCCCTCAGTGTGAATGTAATAACCTTTAGAATTACATTAGTTTGTTTCAGTTCTAGTCCTCATATAAATGTATTAACCTTTAGAATTACATCAGTTTGTTTCAGATCTAGCCCTCAGTGTGAATGTAATAACCTTTAGAATTACATTAGTTTGTTTCAGTTCTAGTCCTCATTGTGAGTTTAGTTCTAACCTTTAGAATTACATCAGTTTGTTTCAGTTCTAGCCCTCAGTGTGAATGTAATAACCTTTAGAATTACATTAGTTTGTTTCAGATCTAGCCCTCAGTGTGAATGTAATAACCTTTAGAATTACATTAGTTTGTTTCAGATCTAGCCCTCAGTGTGAATGTAATAACCTTTAGAATTACATTAGTTTGTTTCAGATCTAGCCCTCAGTGTGAATGTAATAACCTTTAGAATTACATTAGTTTGTTTCAGTTCTAGTCCTCAGTGTGAATGTATTAAACTTTAACATTACATTAGTTTGTTTCAGTTCTAGTCCTCAGTGTAAATGTATTAACCTTTAGAATTACATTAGTTTGTTTCAGTTCTAGTCCTCAGTGTAAAATGTAATAACCTTTAGAATTACATTAGTTTGTTTCAGTTCTAGTCCTCAGTGTGAGTGTATTAACCTTTAGAATTACATTAGTTTGTTTCAGTTCTAGTCCTCAGTGTGAGTGTATTAAACTTTAGAATTACATTAGTTTGTTTCAGTTCTAGTCCTCAGTGTAAATGTATTAACCTTTAGAATTACATTAGTTTGTTTCAGTTCTAGTCCTCAGTGTAAATGTAATAACCTTTAGAATTACATTAGTTTGTTTCAGTTCTAGTCCTCAGTGTGAGTGTATTAACCTTTAGAATTACATTAGTTTGTTTCAGTTCTAGTCCTCAGTGTGAATGTATTAACCTTTAACATTACATCAGTTTGTCATGTTTTCTTTATATCATGGTATTAATTCAGAGTTCTTGAAATTCGTATTCTCAAGTTTCAGAGATTTTAGGAATTCTGTCAGATGGAGAACTGACACTTTTCAGGAACTCTATATATAGACAGAAATACACCATATAAGTATATATTACTACCAAATGTTTTTTAATGACTTTGAACAACATGAGATGGCTGTGTTACAGTATTTCATTTCATAAGCTTATTATCAATCAAATCCTGCTATAATCTTTCAGTGTTGCTCATGAAATATCATTTTTTTCTGTCAGATGTGTAAGAAGTATGATGCATCACATCTTGGGAGTCATGTAACACAGATATGAACCCAAAAGGCAAATGACTTCATATTAACACAGACTTAATGGATAAGCGGACATATGATTACATGTATCATATTCCAACAATTAACTCATCAACCCCTGAAAAACAATGGTTAATCAATGGCTTAGGCCAGTCCAAAATGTGTTTTTAGGGGTGAATGAGTTAAGCACCCAGGGTACTACAAATATAGGAAATATTGTGTGGGCATTTATTGCGACCAATTAATAGTCAGATTGACATAAAACAGTTAATTCTTTTATAGGGCATGGTGGTAAAGGTGGGGGTGGGGGGTGCTTACAGTGACAAGGGCATTTATTGGGTCTAATATGGTAAAGATAAAACAAGACATATTAACACATGTATAACAAGCATCAAACTTGATTTTCTCTGGTGTAATCAAATTAAAATTGAATTTTTACTGGAGCACTTTGTATAACATTACTTATAAATACAAGTTTCATCAAAATTCCCTCAGTGATCCTAAGGAACAAGTTGACAGTGTGAAGGAAATGATCCCCCCTCCCCTCCTTTTTGCAGTCTAAATTATTCAGAAAAAAATCTCTCTCAAAAGCATTCCTTTATCTAATTACAGGTAAAATACATCAAAGGAATGCAAGCATAGTAAACCCAAAACACAAACATGAATCATATATCCGTGTAGATCACAAAAATGCAATTACATGTAGTTTTTCAATTTATGTAGTGGTTCTGGGGGAGGCTTAGTCAGAATTCTAAGTTTAAATCTATGATATACCCATGACAGTAATCCTTAGCATTACAAGTATTATGGAAATTTATTGCTTACATGTGTCAAAAACACTTAGGTGTATCAGCCAATTGACCTCTAAAGACACATTTGGGCTGGTCTAAGTCATTGATTAACAGAAGAGTCCAATGTGTTTCAGGGGGCAATGAGTTAAAACATATATTTTTATGATAAAAGAAATTAAGACCAACTCTTTTACTCAGAAATATTCAAATAATGAGAATTTTTATATGTCCAATTTTCAGCTAGTATGAACTAAGTGATGTACTGTCTCAATCATTATCACTTTGACCAACAAAATTTGACTACTCATCAGAGAAGTAATCGCATAAGTAACTGGTAATGAGCTTATTTTCTCATTAATATCTCATTTTAAACACAATACTTAATAATCATAAATAACTGTGTTTTGATACTGTCAATAGCCAAACAATCATCACCCCCCTGAAGGTACTGAAAGCCCTGCTTACAAAAAATTGCAAGTATTAATGTTGTTGCATTGTGATGAAATAACACTGGGATTCAAACTACTGGTTTAGTCATCCCATTGTATTAGTTCTATAACACATTGGGAGATGAATTGTAAACACAGATTACCTGTTTAAAGCAGACCTACCAGCGCTATAAAATTGTCAATTTCTATAGTTACTTACCAATAGTAAAATTTGTCAGTGTATGTTCAAGTTGTCTTGAGATCGATGGAATGAACCATGATAGATAACTTACAAAAAGATAACTTACAAAAAGATAACTTACAAAAGATAACTTACAAAAAGATAACTTACAAATAGATAACTTACAAAAGATAACTTACAAAAAGATAACTTACAAAAGATAACTTACAAAAGGTAACTTACAAAAGGTAACTTACAAAAAGATAACTTACAAAAAGATAACTTACAAAAGATAACTTACAAAAAGATAACTTACAAATAGATAACTTACAAATAGATAACTTACAAAAAGATAACTTACAAAAGATAGCTTACAAAAAGATAACTTACAAAAAGGTAACTTACAAATAGATAACTTACAAAAGATAACTTACAAAAAGATAACTTACAAAAAGGTAACTTACAAAAAGGTAACTTACAAAAAGATAACTTACAAAAGATAATTTACAAAAAGATAACTTACAAAAGATAACTTACAAAGAGATAACTTACAAAAGATAATTTACAAAAAGATAACTTACAAAAGACAACTTACAAAAAGATAACTTACAAAAAGGTAACTTACAAAAAGATAACTTACAAAAAGATAACTTACAAAAAGATAACTTACAAAAAGATAACTTACAAAAGATAACTTACAAAGAGATAACTTACAAAAGATAATTTACAAAAAGATAACTTACAAAAAGATAGCTTACAAAAAGATAACTTACAAAAAGATAACTTACAAAAGATAATTTACAAAAAGATAACTTACAAAAATAACTTACAAAAAGATAACTTACAAAATATTTAGGCCAACTATTTATCTTTGCTAAATTCTTTCTGTTAAGTCTTTTGTTTTCAAATATGTGCTATGCAGAGTTTTTACAGATTGCTAACAATTCATGCAAAGACTTCTACATATCTTTTTTTTTATATATGCCTTCAAAATACTTCAAATTTCATTGTTTATTAAGCTACTTTAATTATGTTGCTTTATCTATCATGTTTGGACAATTTTAGTATATATATATATATATATATATATATATATATATATATATATATATATATATATATATATATATGACTGGGTAGCTTAGAGGTAAAAATTATAACTGGCTGAAGGAACTTCAAGAACCAATAAAATTACATTTTACATTATAGAAAAACGGATTGAACAGATTAGTCAGAATAACACAAATACAAATCAAAAATTAAAATGCGAAAAATGTCTTATTGAATTGGCTAGAATTTACAATTATAACATTTTTTTTAATTTATGGATTTGGAATAGCTTACATTAACATCAGGTACTTCTAGGACAATCCATGATATATTACGTATATTTCATTACAAATTAGTTATATTCACTATTCCTTAAATTCACAGATTCATCAGCTCTGTGAATACAGTGAAAATATACATCCCAAATTATTCTGCCACTGTACAGTAAATATTATAAACATAATACCAAAGTTAGTGTTGAATCCAGTATAAAAGCAATATAAATCCAAACATTTTAATACATATTTCTGACACGCCATACCCCAACTATATCACAGACCACTAAATAACACGGAAACAATCGTTCAGGTTACGTTGAGGCTATGACAAATACAAATCACATGACCTACTTTTTGTTCTCCATGAATTTCATTTTTAAGTCTTCATTATTGCTATTGTGACCCGCAGGTTACAGTCATTCCCTTTAGCATAACCTGACTGATGGTAATGCGGAAACCAGATGTGTCAAAAGTCATATGCAAAGTAATATATGATCTCTTAGTGTTTACTGGAACTCTAAGAAGTATTTTGAGGATGCTATTGAAATGTGAAAGAACTTTGCTGTCAATGTTTCTTTTTTACTACGTTTTGGCTTGCATTTGGTTTTTAGAGCTTAAACAAGCACATTGAAAGTGCTTGAAAAACACTGAAAGTTCTTTAAAAGTGCTTGAAAAACCTCTTTCATTGGTTTTATGAACCATGACATTTTACATGTGTATTCTGATGTGCTGTACATGTTTACATATGTTACACATAATACTTGTCAATATACTGTCATTCCCTATATCATTTCCTCTCTATTTGTCATTCAACGAATTTCTTTTCCAGTTTTCTAAGATTTTATCCATTGTATGTTTTCATTCAGCCAAAACAAGTTTATTTTGAAAAAAGAAGAAACTTTGATGTAGAAGAAGAGGGTAGAGGGCCAACTCAGAGGGCACTGGCTATGGAAAGAATGAAAGAGATGTCGGGAGATATACGAGATCTTCCAGAAAATTTCAAACGACATCCAAATGTATGTATAGTAGTGTTATCATGGTATACAGTGTTGATAAGAAAACAGTTTAAAAAATTTGAAAAATTTGAAAACATTTTAATTTTGTTTACTATAAAGAACTTTTTGAAATATCAGTTCAAATTCTATTTTATTTTTCTTCCACTTTAAATGACAATATAAAAATTGAAGACTGCCACTAGTCTACTAATTAAAAAATCTGCGACAACTGTCTGTGACTGCATCAACAATTTGGTTTAGCTTCATTGTGGAAAGACCATTGATGTATGTGATAAACATCACTTGTTGATAGACTTTGATGAGAAATATCCATTGCAACCTCTTTTTTTTTACATGGGTGTGTTGAAAGTAGTATTTTGATGTGTTCAGGGGGATTGCGTTTACAATAGAAAACTGGGAATTTTTTTCATATTTTATTATTATTTCAGTTTACAACCATTTATGATTTAATTTTAATATATTTACTTGTTCCTTATGGGAATTAAGATATATTAAATTATGTACATTGCTGCCCTTAGGGAGATATACCAAACCTTCTGAAATTATGTTTTGATGTTTTACTTGAAAATCATTTCCTCTGTAAACAAGATTGTTTTATTGGGATACTGATAAAGTACAATCAGCACTAAATCTTTCAAACTAATAAAAATTGAATTCAGTTTGTTTGATTCTGAGCAGGAAGCCACAAAATTTACTCAAGCCCAGGTGAGCTAGTAAAAGTATAAAAAGACTGACTTTTGTCAACAAGGCTGGTTCTCTGTTCACATGTGAATACATGTGTTAATTATGACCAATATGTAATATTGTCTTGATTCAGTTACATATGAAACTGCCAAATCCTGTAACTCTACAATGACTCTTTATCACTTTGGTTTCAGTTTTTTATTTAAGGAATGAAACTGATCTGTACTTATGCATTCGATATTATAATATGATATAACATAAGTTGGGGGCAGTCTATGCATTATAAACCACAAAGCGTGAAGTGTAAACTGACTCAAGTTATGTTATATCGTGTTACATAGGTACAAATTAGCTTCATTCCTATTATTTTAATTTTGTAATACAAAAGTAACTCATTTAGTTTATTAATTTTAATACATGTACTGTCTACAATGTTTTTAAATTGCCCACGGAATGATTTCCCCGCATAGCAATGCCTGACCCAGTTCTACCAAGGCGAGGCATGTTTTCCATTTTGAAAGTTACTTTTTAAAGTAAAACGCACAATTATTAAATGTGAAGTTGGTCATGAATCCAGAGGACAGAAAGCATGGTGATTACATAGAAAAGGTTCCGGTATTGACAGGAAGCATGGAGACAGATGTAGAGACTACTACAGTAGATTCATTGATAACAAAGAATAACATTACAACAGCGTGCATTCATTGATAAAAAAAGAAGTTAACCATGAATTAAAATGACAGGAAGTGGGAGGGTTGAAACAGTGCTGGCTGCTGACTGTTAAGGGGCTTGTCTCTTACCCAGTTATGTTATACGATATAATGCATGTTGTTTAACCTGTTTTAGCCAATCAAAACACAGGATACAAGTAATATCTGACACTGATAACATCATTTAAATTCTAAATTATTCAAAAGCTAAGATAGTCATATTTTAAAGTGGTTACTTTTAGACAGATTTGACTATATGAATTTAGACTTATTATTTGGCCTTGTATTATACCACTTTCCCTTTAGTAAATCTATTCAAAAGTGGAGCTCAACTGATGAATTGTCTTGAGCATTATAACTTTGGTATTATGTTTATAATATATATATACAACATAAATTAAATTTTGTGTACATTTAGATGCAGAATCTTATTGTTATGATTCTGTAATTGGTGATATTGGGATTTACCCATGAAGTTAAAAGCCAGAAAACAACCTTTAAAGATCCAAAACCTCCCCGGATCCCAAGCATTCAATTACATTGTATATGTAATTGTGTCCACTGAGTTTTTGTTCATGTTTTTGTTGGACAATTATCGATTTATCATGGCATATGATACTTTAAGAGGATTTATGGTCTGATCTAAAGCTGAACATATTGACTTCTCCCAGCTTATAAAATAATATCATGGGGAAGCATTACGTGATACAGGTGGCACCTACATATGTAGCATTTGTAACCTATCTGTGATATTTTCCCTGAAACTCCATTTGTTGCCATTGTTGGGGGTTTATATGTAATACTTCTACTGAGGGACAAAACAAATAAAGAACAGCTCATGTTTAGTTTCTAAATGTTAGACTTGCCTCAAACTTCTCAAAAGTTCCTCAAAGGTACATATTTTTTTAACTTCTTATTGATTCTTGCCTTGTTAATTAACTAGCACTGTGAAAAAATCTGTATTGAGGCATGAATTGTAAAACACTTTAATAACATTATTATATCGCAACAACAACCCCTCCCCTGAAAAATTTCTGGATCCACTCCTGGATCATATGGATGATTCTATTTACTTTTTGATTTTAGAAAACTTTAAATATTTGTAGGTATGGTGACACTAGTACGAATAGATACTCAAATGCCTCAATGGCATCTTAAAGCTGAGCTAGGAAGATAAAAAGCTTTTGAGCTTTGAAAAAAAATGTGTGTCAAAAAAAATATACTGAAACATTCCCACTTCATCTCCCTACACAGCAGACATATTTGTAATTGTTTCACTGGAAAACAAGTCCTACAACAGGTATGAAAGGCGAATTAGTTATATTGGTCTTCACTGTATTGTGATTATCTTAATATTTCTTATAAGGAATAGCACACTTGAGAAAAACAATCCCCCCCACCTGAAAAAAAAATTAAAAAAACAAAGCAAAATAAAAGAAAACTACAAAAAATTATAAAGAAAACAAACAGAAAAAACAAAACTTACGATGGATGAAAATCACAGTCAGAAACCCAGTCTGTATGACCTTCCCCTGTCATAATGATATCACCGCTTGGTACCGCCCACATTTTCCAGGTATGATCATCACTAGTGGTGGCTAGAATCTGTTTTCTTGGATGCAAGACAACACTAAAGCACAAACATAAAATTATAACAGTTATTATTAGTATTTAGTTTTAGATGACAGGATTTTATACACTCGAGTATACATTGAATTAAGTACAGTCAAACTTGCATTAAAGGTCACCTGTTTATAAAGGACACCTGACAATCAAACATAACATTTGTCAACTTCTTTATAATGAATAAATTTATTTGAAGGCTACCTGTCTATAACAGTTACTTTGCATGTTCCTTTGACTGGCCTTTATGGACAAGTTTGACTGTATATTTCTGTCTTAATATAAACTTTGTAACATCTGCCTAAATGAACTTTGGAAATATATGCACTCATGTTTTCTTCAAGTTTGAATTATTGTTTGAACACTGAGTTATATTAGTGCAGTTATTACATGTAAAATAAAACACACCAATTTGTGCACACTCCATGACTGTAGTTAAATATTATATGAAGACCAATGACATGACACAGAAATCCAGTAACTTAGGTCTTGACCAAGAGTGCTTAAAGGTCCTACCGGAGGAGAGCATCAAGTTTAAATGTCAGATCTGGGTTCGAAGTCACCATAACTCAGTACTCAAGCTCAACTAACTTTTCATGACTTTATGGTAAAAACATGCAAAAATTATTCTGTAACTGGACATGTTTCCATATCATGTATATTGATGGCATACAATTGTAAATAATGATAAAAATTATTGCTCATTTGAAGAAAACTTCAGATATATTAAAAAAATTGTGTGAGTATGTAATGTACTCAAATTTTGAGCACCATATTCAACGTATTTATTCATTTTTTACAGAAAAATTGTAAGTTTGATGCAAATATTTATATGTGAAATAATAGTATGTTTCCTAATCACTCAAACCCAAACATTTTACAAACAATTAATGAAATAAAAGTTGAGCTTGAGCTATTGAGTAAATTTGGTGACTATCGACCATGAACTCAAAGCTTAACTGTAAATAGGCTAGGTTCCATTACCATCTATTTAAATCTGTAGGTAGACCTACTTTTACCATCTAGGTCAAAGTCACGATAAAGCTATGAAGCTATCTGTAAAATCTTGGTCAAAGTCAATAAAGACCTACTTCTACTATCTAGGTCAAAGCCAATAGTAGAACTATCTGGAATATCTAGGTCAGAGTCTAGGTAGACCTACTTTTACTATCTAGGTCAGTCAAGGTAGACCTACTTTTACTATCTAGGTCAAAGCCACTCAACGGTAAGGTAAAACTATCTGTAAAATCTAGGTTAATGTCAAGGTAGAACTATCTGTAAAATCTAGGTCAATGTCAAGGTAGAACTATCTGTAAAATCTAGGTTAATGTCAAGATAGAACTACCTGTAAAATCTATGTCAATGTCCAGGTAGATCTATTTGTAAAATCTAGGCCAATCTAGGTCAATGTCAAGGTAGAACTACAAAAAATATATGAAATACCTGCTGATTGGATGATTATGAGCTTGGAATGTATTAGATAACCGGAATCCACCACTTCTAGCCAGATGGCCTGTGGGTCCTTTTACCTGTGCAAGAAGCGGGTTGATACCTTTGTCTATTGGAAACTCCGAATCCTGGAAAGAATGAAATTGTGAATCATAATATCGTAAATTTTAACAGAATGTTAACTGAACTTTGTACAGAGGGTTTTGTGAAATCTGAGGATAATGCTAAAACAATTTTAATAAATTCTTGATAAGTTTAACCATTGAGATTTAGACTTCTGAAAACAGAAAAATGAAGTACCTATAGATTATTTTATATGATAATTTGCAAGCATAAAGTTTAATATCTTAAACATCTTTAATTCAAAGGTGGTCTAGGGATGGGGATGTGGTTGTTTTTTCAACATGTTTAAGTAAAACATCAAAACATAATTTAAGGGGTTTGGTATAACTCCCCAAGGACAGCAATGTATATTTCTTCCTATAAGGAACAAGTAAATGTATCAAAATGGTTGTAAACTGTACTATGTTCAAGTTATAATGAAATATGAAAAATTTCTCATAGTTTTTTTATTATATACCCCCCTCCTCTGAATGCACCAAAATACTATTTTGAACATGACCCACTCACCGAACTAAAAAGTAAAAACAAAGGTTGCAATGGATAGTTATCATCAAAGTCTACCATCAAATGAAGTTTTAAAGAGGTTTAATCACATGCATCAATGGTCATTCCACAGTGAAGCTAAACCAAATTGTTAATGCAGACAGACAGGTTTTCCAGGCTTTTTAATTTTTAGACTAGTGGCAGTCTTCAATTTATTAATTTTCATTTACAGTGGAAAAACATAGAATTTGAACTGAGATTTCAGAAAGTTCTCTAGTCAACAAAATTAAAATGTTTTCAAATTATGCAAATTAATATTTTTTTTTAAAATTTAGCACTGTATACCATGATAACACTGCTATACATACATTTGGATGTCGTTTGAAATTTTCTGGAAGATCACGTATATCTCCCGACATCTCTTTCATTCTTTCCATAGCCAGTACCCTCTGAGTTGGCCCTCTACCCTCTTCATCGACATCAAAGCTTCTTCTTTTTTCACAATAAACCTGTTTGGCTGAATGAAAGCATACAACAGATAAAATCTTAGAAAACTGGAGAAGAATTTGACTGAATAACAGATAGGAAATGATAAAGAGAATGAAAGTATATTAACAAGTATTATGTGTATGTAAACATGTAGAGCACATCAGAATACACAATAAAATGTCATGATTCATACAACCAATGAAAAAGGTTTTTCAAGCACTTTTCCAGGACTTTCAGTGTTCTTCAAGCACTTTTCGGTGTTTTTCAAGCACTTTTCCAGGACTTTCAGTGTTTTTCAAGCACTTTTCCAGGACTTTCAATGTTTTTCAAGCTTTTTTCCAGGACTTTCAGTGTTTTACAAGCACTTTCAATGGGTATGTTTATGCTATCAAAACCTAGTGCAAGCCAAAATAAAGTAAAAAACACTGACAGCAAAGTCCTTTCACATTTCAATAGCATCCTCAAAATACTTCCTAGAGTTCCACTAAACACTAACGAGATCCAGCAGTACAACATCACAAAAATGCTTTACTTACATTGTATCATACTACAAATAGGTGAAGCATCTGTATACAGATGATCGTGCTATTTTTTCTTTATTTAAAAGTCTTTTCTTAGCAATAAAGAAATATGCAAGAAGCAGAATTCAAGAATTCAGATGAATTGAAACAAGCGTTTGCATTAAACTTGAGTACTTTTCAAGGGTAATTTTGTTTTTCAGCACGATTTCAAGGACTAACTCTATATTCAAGCACATTTCAAGGTCTGTGCCAACCCTGAATGTGTAACACCAGAACTTATAGGATGTGTGTCACTTATCCAAGTCAAATTCCTACCTTGTTGAGGCCCCCTTGCTGATCCTCCTTTGAAGGACTCCATGCTTTTGAGTGTACTTTGTAAACCTGAGACTTGACCTACTGCCCGGTCCTTCTCCAGTTTTGATAGCATCTTTTCTTTCATGGCCACTTCATATTTCTTTTTCAGTTGTTGTAAAGTTGGCTCGTATTGTGCATAGTGTCTCTTTAGTCTGTAAAGAATTAAAATAGTGAAAATCTTAAGTGACAAGTTGGTATAACGGAACCTATCTTGAGAGACCACCTCTTCTGACAATAAGATGTAAAGGATTATTTAAGCAAGTTGTTTTCTGAGTGCGGTCAGGTGGTATTTCATGAGAGTGGTTCTACTGTATTTTATACTCACCATGACAGTATCATGTCTTTTTATTATACAGTGGAACCTGTCCTGATAGACCACCTGCCTTTTGAGACCACATTTTAAAAGCCTGATGCATTCAGTTAAATATCTCTGTAAAATCTCCCACCTGTCTTGGGAGAGCACATTTTGAAAGCCATTCAGTTAAATATTTCTGTAAATAAAATATATTTTGAGAAACTACATTTCAATGGAATTTGAATTTTGAATTTATTGAATGATGTTATACACCAAAGTCAAGGATTTTTCAGTTATATGGTGGCGGCCAGTTTTTAATTGTGGAAGAGAGAACCTGGCTATGATGTAGCTGAGAAGACACCACTGTCCTTCCACAAGTTAACTGGCAAAATTTCTCACAAAAAGGTCCCTCAGTCTGATTGACATGGAGTTGATACAAGTATTACACAGTCAATAAAACAAACCTTTCAACACAAAAGACTAAAATGGACTGGTCTAACCATTAAATAAGGAGAGTATTCCATTTTCATACTTAGGGATGAGATAGGGGTTAATTCAATAGTACCTTTTGATGTCGTTAATCAACTTGTTTTTCTCCTGTACAACACGCTTGTGGTGCATTCGATGATAGTCCCTTTCCTTTCTTAATTTGACATAGGTCTCCTTAGCTTTCCTACAAAATAATATTTGGTATTTTTGTTATCCAGATTTACCACCCCTTGTGGCAGGTATTGATTGTGATGTCATGTGTATGTGCGTAAATTGAGAAAGTTATCACTTGTGACGTCATATGTATGTGTGAAAATGATGTTGTTTTCTCACGTAAAGACATGACATCACAATTAATTCCTGCAGACATGGGAGATAATTCTGACAAATGATGAGACAATATGCATAAGACAACAAAAACAAAAACAACACTAACAATGTGTGTAGTGATTCAGTTTATTAATGATGTATACAAATGAAAAATCTACAAAATAAATATGAGTATATCATATACAATAGCTAAGAGCTTAATTCATAACAGTCATAGAACCCAGGCACTTATTAACAGTTACGGAAGTATGAATGAGAATGGGGGAGGTCACTATACAAGTGTCTGAGACCAAGAGGTATAGAATAAACAAAAAGTTGGAAATAAGATTTTGACCTAACTACCTGATGTAAAAAAAATTGTTTTTTAAAGTGAAATGCAATTGCAAATTTTATTAAACAGGGTTTCCACATTTTTCTGAACATAAAAATCAAGGGATTTTTCCAGAATATTTTTTAATTTTCAATGGTTTTTTTGCATACACAAGTTAGCATCATCCATCCTTTATAAAACTTATGATTTTGTTTAATAGGCCATAGAAATTGATTTTCTCAATATTTTCTGATAAAATCACAAACATACTGTCAATTGGACTTTCATTCTAAAGAATGAATATTTTCATTGAATTTATTGAAATATCAAGAAACATCTAAGAAAGAATTATTTCAGAACAGGAATACAGACTTAAACATCAATTTGTCCATTACATTCGCAGCTCTTAGTAAATATGTACTCCACTATATACCCTACTACTGAATGGACAAAACAACTTCAGACCCCGTTGAAAAATCCAAAAATGTGGCTGATTACTCTTAGTATAACTTTAACATTGTTTAGCATGTTTAGTTTTCATAGAGAAAGAGAGAAACTGAAATAAAAATATTAAATGTGTATGTGAGGTAGATGAACAATAATCAAAGGGAAGTAATCTTTATAACTGAATGACTTTGGACAACAAATTGCAAGGGTTTATCCCAAATTTTCGTCATTTTCTAAAATTTCTAAGACATTTTCCAGCCAGGAGCATGTTGAATAAAATTGTTTTTTCACATTTTCCTGACCGCATGGGGACCCTGATTAGATATACACATATATATATATATATATATATATAGAGAGAGAGAGAGAGAGAGAGAGAGAGAGAGAGAGAGAGAGAGAGAGAGAGAGAGAGAAGAGAATAAAAAATGTTTATCTATGCTACAACATTAATGTGCCAATTATTACAAAAAATTACAGAAAAATAAACATAAATGTAGAATCAGAAAATTTGTTTGCAGTATTAATTTTGTTCATTTCATTTTTGTCAATGATCAACGAAATTAGAACCATGACGAAATTAAACATTAATTACACCTAGTAATAGTAACAGGTTACTTTACAAAACAGGTTTTTATTTCAACAGAATTAAATGTCAACAAATTTGTTTTATTTTTAAAACAGCAAAACTATATCCACACCAAATTTTCTGACTGAGGCTAAAGTATTTCAGATTTGATTTTATCAGTACACACTCGGGACTCTATAGTCATGTAGGGTTTTCCTCAGAACGATAAACAAGATTTACGAACTAAACGAGAATTATTATTACTTACATGGCCGCCTCTCTATATTTCTCCACCTCTAACTTCAGAAATTTAATCTCATGGTCAAGATCTTGATTGCGAGTGTATATGTCTGGGACTACCCCAACATCTTCCTGGTGTAGTAAGCCTTTCTGCTGAAGTTCATACCTATAAAATGTTACCACCAATTTTTTCAGTGTTCCCAGGGACTAACAGACCTTTTTAGGATTGAGGTACTGTACCCTTTCAATAAGTTGTATGGACTAAATTTTTTAAAGAGTAACTATTTCATTTCATACCACAAGTGATACAAAACTTGTGATATAATTTGGAAATTTTTTATTAAACTGGCAACATGGAGTTCATTTGGAGACACAGAAATTTTAATTGAGCAGTACTTTTCGGTATACCACAAGTGAGCGTCATGGTGAGTATAATTTGGAAATTTTTGCTCAAATTTGGGAAAATGCATACTGATTTTTTTTTCTTCTATTTCTGGTTGTACAGCATGTTGATGATGTCAACTGAAAATTCTCTAACATCTGTCATACTTATTATTTTCTCTTCATTTCAGGTGGTCCCTTAGCAGAAGGTTTTATTTAAAGGAGGCCACCACATCTGTCACTTAAATATGGTCTCTCAAGACAGGTGGTCCCTTACCAGAGGTTTTATGTAAAGGATTATTTAACCGAGTGATTCTAAGACTGTGGTCTCACAAGACAGGTGGTCCCTTACCAGAGGTTTTATGTAAAGGATTATTTAACCGAGTGATTCTAAGACTGTGGTCTCACAAGACAGGTGGTCCCTTACCAGAGGTTTTATGTAAAGGATTATTTAACCGAGTGATTCTAAGACTGTGGTCTCACAAGACAGGTGGTCTCTCAAGCCATGTTTCACTGTATAATGTTTGTCTGTCAAACTATGGTAAGAAGATTCTTCAAATTTAACATCAACAGCCAAAAACATATCCACCTGTGGACCTCTGTGGTTGAGTAGTTAAAGCACAGAGTTTTTTAAACCACAAAATTTATCACCACTGATCAGCAAATGTATTACAACTTAAATTATCATAAAGGATAATTACCATTCTGTCTGGAAACAATCCAAGGTTCTGTTCATTTTCATGCGGACCAGAAAGTTTCTCACAAAGTCATCGACCACCTCTGGTCTCTGGGTAACAGATGATTTAACTGAGGACTCTTTTCTGACCTAGAAAAATATAAAAACAGATCAAAATCACAGACAAACAGGTCAATAAAGTGATATGTCCTCACTATATAAAAGTTTGCAAAATGATTAAAACAATAATAATGAATCTAATAAATGAATATAATAAAAATATGTTATTTCACTTGTTGTTTCACATCCTCATTCCTGCCAAGGTTTTATTCACTTACATTGAGATGTTACTAGTTTTAGGTGAGGTACCACAAATTTTAACCTGTGCTATGGACTGACACCAAATGCATTGAGGGTTCTTTTATGTTCCATGTCTGCAGTGTCATGGGACCTCAGTTTTAACTCTCATACAAAAGACCTGTGGCTTTCACTTCGTATGCCGAGAGCTAGGCAAAGGAATTTACTACAGTATACTCTTGTCTAATCTAACCATCTATGTCACCTGTGGATTTGTCCGATTTAGACAAAATCCAGATTGTTCAAAACACAAAATTTTACTCCCCTTGATTTCTTATTGCTATCGCTTGTGTTAAGTTATACATAATCAAATCTAGATGCCACTGGATTCCGTTACTTTTTTGTTTCAGTTGAAACTATCATAAACCATCATAAATAAATGATATCAATGAGAAAAATGATCAGCAAAGAGTTTTATTATTTACACAAAGAATTGTTGTAGGTCACATGTAGGTCAAATCTGAGCCACATTCTCGGTCGTAACATTTTGTTTGTTTGTTTATTGTTGTTTAACGTCCCACTCAAGAATATTTCACTCATATGGAGACGTCACCAGCTGCCGGTGAAGGGCTCAAATTTTGGCCTATGCTCGGCACTTACAGCCATTGAGCAGTGAGGGTTCTTTAATGTGCCGACACCTACTGTGACACGGGACCTCCAGTTTTTACTGTCTCATCCGAAAGACAGGAAACCAACCTGCTGCCGGCGGGAATTGAACTCATGACCTCACGATCCAGAGTCGAGCTTGCTACCGACTGAGCCAGGCCGGCTCTCGGTCGTAACATACTCGGATGTTAGTAACATGGGAATACAATGATGTACAAAGTTCCACTGAAAGATAATAAAAGATCATTGAAAAGAGTGGTGTTGAGAATGTGGTCTCATAAGACTGGTGGTCATGTTGTCTCTCAAGATAGGTTCCACTGTAGAAATTACCTCTGAAACCTGTACATTATTATGATAATGTTAATACTTACAGTTGCTTGTATATCTTCCTGGCCATCTCTGATGGTTCTTACTGCTATATCCAAGTCCTCCTCAGCATCTGATATAAAAAAGATACATGTATTGCAAAAATGTCTATACAAGTAAGTACAGATAGAATTATAATAAATTTGAAAATAGAATTTTAAACCAGTCTTAACTCCAAAAATCCCATGTGTAATCCTTATTTGTTACAACAGACCCTTCCATAAAGCTAATTCCACCATGTCAAATACCAACCCAAATCCCAATATAAAATGTGTGGTTTTTTTTTTTACTTTGATGTAAAAATTCTCAATTATGTGTGAAACAGCCCCCCCCCCCCCCCCCCCCCCCCCCCAAAAAAAAAAGAAACCAAAAACAATTATTAATGCTAGGGGAAATGAATTTTGAAAAAAGATTTCAATACATTTAAATTTACAAATTATTTTTCCAAATTTGACACAAATGTAGGGTCGTCAAATTAATATTTGAAAAATTTCAGTCTATTTTTATCATGCATTTTCACAAAGATTTATTTTACAGCAAAAGTAAAATGACTCTTTATTTCAAACTCAATCATGCATTTAACAACAACTGACCATTAACTTATAATCTTAAATAAAAATAAAGCTACCTGAAAAGTATTTCCATGGAGACTGCTTTATATGCTTACTGTTATGTTTATACATTAGCTACTGCAGCTACCTAAATTAAGAGTCTCTGAATGACTCACTTACAGAAGAAGAAATGGGTTAAGTATGGAGGTTCTTACCCATGGCAACCAAATCCTCATCCAATGGCACAGCTTCATACTGGTATTCATCATCAGAGTCAAAGGTCAGCTGTTCCTCTGTACAAAATCAGTCAAGGTTTTATTCTATAATTGTTGCTTTTTGCTTTTTTGTGACTGATAATAATAGGGTTTGATCTCTTATTGTAGGTTTTATCTGTACTAGTTCTATATATGTTGAAATATAAGTCATGTCTCAATTAATATAGGTACTACTGGACTTGAAAAAGCCATAATTTACTCAAAGGATTATACAGCTTTCCAGTTGTGTCAGCCAAAACTGTTAAATCATTTGAACACTGACATTATGTGTGCTTGGTCAGATTCTGAGAGAGTTACCAAATGAGTCAGAATGACAAGCTTATGTATAGCAATGAAGAAGAAAACTGTCATAATGGAAGCAGTCACTATAAACCAAGTCAAAAAGACAAGATGTATGATGACTATATATGGAGTAGCAGTGTATCAATATATCAATATTTTATTTTATATCCATGATACTTGGCCGTCGATACAAGTCATAAAATGTCCGATTTAGGATAACGTCAAAACAAGTTGGGTTTGGTTGCTTTCAGTATATTAACATAAATTTGTTGATTTCTGCAAGATTTTTGTCTGCTTAAATAGCAAAGCATGGGAAATATTTTATAAAAAGCACAATATTACTTTAGTATTGTGGTTGTTATACTTCAGGAGGCAAAACAAACTTAAACCACCATCACAAGATTAATGTTTTGAACAAGAACAATTATGTCTGTGCCACTATGAAAATGTCAAGCCTACAGTTTTAATAACAGTGACATCGGTGGTAGAAAACATCCCATATTACTGATAAGGCTTGCATATGTCATTATGTAAGAAATATGACAGTGTGAATATGAAAATGGCAATTTTCACTGAAGATATTTCAGTACGTCTGGATTTTTTTAAGGCAACAAGAGCCTATTTGAACCCATGTCAATGCTGTTATATTTTTGGGAGAAATAACTGGTTTAGATACTGCCTGACTTAATTATGTCAGTCAATTGAAGAGTTATGTTCATGGGTTCAAACAGATCCTTGTTCAGTATTTTGTTAAAATTAAATTTTAAGACATTCATTATTGCTGTCTTTCATTATCTCTACATGAAAATTTTGAGGCACATATAAGATCCATTATAGTGAATGCAGCCTGAATGGCCAAAGGTCATTGGTCTCTCAGTGAACTCATAGATAACATATATATATATATATATATATATATGTACATAACATAGAAAAGTGACAGAAGCATGTCAGAAGCTGTACACTGTACAGACTAAAAAATATTCCAGACTGGACCACTTCAATCTGAAGCTTCACAGTTCATCTTTTCAAAAATGCATTCAAATAAAATATTTTTGAGACTTTTATGGTCGTACTTTTTACAGAAGTACTTTTTCTAAATATTCAACATTACATTTAAACTATGACATCATTTTGTTGCAGAGGTGACCATGTTGTTCTTGTGAGAGAAAATAAACTCCCAAAGTATGCTTTTTCCCACATTTGTAAAACAAGGTGCTGTGCTCGCTTTCAAGGCATTGCTTTAGTTCATATTATCTGGTATCATTAACAAAATAATGTATGGTATCGACATCCTCTGGTCAATACACAGACCTACAATGGAGTGATGATCATGACGAGGACCCAAATACAGACTAAATGTACACAGTCAGGGTTCTCCATATTTTCCAAAGTAGAAGGGGAATCAAGAAAAAGTAGGAGGCGAAAGAAATTTTGAGCACCCTAGGCGCGAGTCTGCTAGGAGAGTCTGGGGGGGATGCCCTCCCCACTCCTGGTGAAATTTTTCTAAAAATGGAGCCAGGAGAAGTGATTTCCTTGACTGTAGACACTTGTTTTCTCTTATTGAATGATTGAATTCTAAGGATCTACATTCTATTTTTCCAGAGGTTTTGAAATGAAAAATAATTTACAGGTCAACCTGACCAGTGAATTACTAAATTTCACTGGTCATAGCAAAATTTTACTGGTCATTATACATATTACTGAAAAAAAGTAAAATAAATGTATGTTCATTTATTTATTCATTTTCCAGCTAAATTTCCCTCACTATATCATTCATCGAACTTTCAATCTATGACAGGCCCAAAAAATTTTCTGGGCAAGTAAAATTTCAAAACTACTGGTCCAAATGATGAACTGATGCCCCAAATATTTTGGACTATATCATTTAAAAAAAGTAAAGAAAAAACACAAAGGAGGACCAGTAATTTATCATTCCTATATCTGCAGCTCAATCAGCCTTTCCTTGCACATTGTGGAAAACTTGTATACATGCACTATACACTATGTATTATACATTATCATTTTTCACTACCTACATGTTTATTTCTTATGCAAAAATATTTCTTAAAGTGTTCTGAAGTCATTTCTTTAAAATGCATTTCAATAAATTTTAACAGTTAAACAAATTCAATTTCATTGCATTTATTTGATATTCTATATTTGATTTTCTGAATTAAAAATTGTTTTTAAATCAGAAAGTTTTATTTTTTGTGATGAAAACTCTGTATGGGTAAGTAGAATTGTGATGTCTAATTTTTACTTTTTGTTTAAATCTCAAGATTTTGAAATTACAAATTAGAAAATTTTTAGGCCTATTGAAATCAGCAATGAAATTTGAAAATTTTTTTTTATTTAATAGCGAAATTTCTACTGATAAGTTTTACATAGAATATATACTTATATGATAAAAAACTAAACAATATCGTTTATAATAGTGTACAAAATGTATGAATAGTAGAATACTTTTTGCACATCTATAGGCCCACCGGTATATTATAAACATTGTTGTTATTAGGAATCTCAGGTCCCGAAAAAAAACGGATGAAAAACAAACACTGGGTCAGTTATAAACAACTATTTTAATGCACATTAAAAGGAGATAACAAATGTATGTCGGTGAGTCAAATGTGAATTTGGCTGAAAATAGAAACTTTGGGTCGAATGATCCCTGACCCTGTTTAAGCTGTTAGCGATGACAGTTTTAAAATGTTGAAGACAAATAAATATAAACTACTTCGCTAGACTTAAATGCGTTTTAATTAGAGTTTGAGTAAACACATCTTAATTCTTTGATATTCTCGGGAATGAATGACATTAAATCCACACTACTCACTAGGTGTATGCGATACTCGTTGTCGGCCATGACAGGTCGATGTTTAATCACATGGTTGTCACATGATCAGACATAATCTTTCTGTGCATGGATAAGATATAACTTAAAACTTGACACAAAATAGAGGATTATGTCTTGTCTTGAAAATAAATGACGGCCATGACATGAATTTAGCAGGACGGTAGGGCACTCGCCATTTTATTTTGATCAACTTTTCGTCGCCCAGACACCAAAGTGGTCGCATCTGGTGACCTGCTATTTCAGCGCTGATAAAATCTTCTAGTTTTACCCAGCATTTCCACAAAAATCTGGATTGGATGGCGCAATCATTTAGGCTACCGGTCATTTAGACCGATTATTTGACAAATTTCACTGGACTTTTGTCAAATTTACCGGTTTTGCCAGTAAGATCAACAGATTTCAAAAACTGAAATTTTTCGATTTGATTTGGGAAAAGTAGGCGGCGAATAACGTGAAAGTAGGCGGCATAAATCGCCCGGTGCCGGCTCTTAGGGAGAACCCTGACAGTACAGTACATTAATTAGAGCATGTTGGGTGTTCATCTTGAGTCGATGAAATTACTTTATCTATATTTAGTTTACTTTTTTCTTCTTCTTCTTCATGGATTAAGTGTACAGTCAATTTTGACTGTTATGTGCTTTTAAATATTTGTGCTATTATTTATAAAACTAATTATACATAAATTGCCAATTAAAAGTATGTTGTCCAACAAACAGCTAGGTATTGTAACCTGTTATTTGAAGTTGTTAAGAGTGTTAGCAGATGTGATGTGGGCCAAAAGTTGATCCCATTGAATGACTGTTGGTAGGTAAAAAGAGTATTTATAGAGGGCGAAGCCCTCATATATGTAGAAAATGTCGGAAATGCAAAGTCATTACTTAAAAGTGCATTGCAAATGAGGTAATAAACTACCACACTGTGAAATGTTTTGTAGACCGAGACTAGACCATAATGACTAGGGTTGTACATCGAACCCGTTCACGAAGCGCCTCTATTATTCTAGTAATGTGAACTGCACGAAATGATGGATACGCTGGGATAGAGAAAATATATAGCATAAAAATATATTTGTGCATTTAATTCATGACTAATAAATACCACATAGACTCCATTTAAGTTTTAGCACCAAGGAAACAGTCAACCACTCAATATTTTACTTAAAACAATGAGTGATTGACCGGGACATTTACGTGATAAAAACACTGAATATTAATCCCTTTGGTGATTCTGTCTTGTTGTCCCCGGTAGGGGCAACACGACGGAATCCCCAACGGCAAAGACTGAAAGAGATTAACTGAACATATAAAACTGCTGATGAATGCCTTCGCCCTCTCCATAGGTTTACCTATGTATTATTTATACATGGAAGAATTGCATCAAAGAAAGATATAAAATCACAACTATCACATTGTATAAAAAAAACAAATTACAAAAGGATACTCTCAAGGTAAAATTTCTCGGTCTCCTCTCCATTCGCCGCCATTGTTGCAGTATGAATCGCTATGGAGATAACACTTTATATCCCTCTTCAATCAGAAGAGTTCCAATGTGATTTAGACTGGTGATAGATTATATAGATTATAACAAGGGAACCACATTAAATTATTAGTATAAAATTTAGAATCGAAACGTAATAAACAAAATTTCCCCGGAATAGCAATCTATAAAGAAAATTTTGTTGGGTGTCTGTTTTTGTGGCCAGTTTTTAATATCTCCCTTCATATCAAAAACTCCTTGTACCCGGCGTTTGCATTAAAAGGGATTTTTGTTGCAAATATATCAAAGTAATTTATTACATACAGAAAAGGTAAAACTATAATGAATTTAAGCAGAAGATTAAAGTTCATCATGGTCTTTCCTTGAAGACAAATATAAAAAAATTAAACTGAATGCCGACAAATAATTTAGTAAGGAAGCATATATGAAATACACACAGGTCAGACATTGATATAGTATATTATGATAACAAAAGATATCAACAAAATTTGGCAATATATATTTAATCATTTCGTCCTGAAGAAGGGACAGGTCGTCCCAAAACTTTGATTTATGTTTTGTCCTTGTCGGTATTTCTGCCGCCATTTTGTGCTTTATTTATATATATCCTTCCTTAGGAGACGAAATACTTAAAATTACATAAATAAAATACACATACACACACACACACAGGCTAACACACACGCAGACACGTAACCGGAATACTAATGAGATGCTACATGCTACATAAAATTATGAAAGTATCGATATAAAAAATTGTAATCAAACTAAGTGACTTAGATCCGACACCCTTGGATATACATTTATCCTACCTCTGGCAAAATACTCGGAACATGATTGGTTTAGAAGGATGCGACATATTCTTGTATCAGGTTACCTATCCACCTCATATTAGTTTTGTTATCTCCCTTATCGATGTTCTCGCTTTTAGCAGAGGAGAGATGTAAACAAACATAGCAGACAGGTTTGCTTCGAGCAGCGGAGAAGAAATAACTAAGGTTAGAATGGAGCTGCATTAAAAATAAAATACTTTAAGAAGCAACGTACAAAAAACCAGGCTTCGGTGGGATAAATTCGTTATATAGTGTTTTACAGGGGTTATATGGAAATATGTTGGGTCCACGAAAAAAGTTGTATAGGGCTCGTCTTACAACTTTTTTCATGGACCCAATATATTTCCATATCACCCCTGTAAACACAATATAACTAATATTATAGAGTTGTTGGTTTTAGTACTTCGTATATCAACACTGGCTGGTGTGGGCGGTCAATATTGAATAAGATGCTTACTCCTCCATGACACCTGATATCTAATCTGGATTTCCAGAGGTCTGTGTTTGTCTATTGTTCAACAAATTTGTATAATGTTTCCTGGATATCCTGAAGATACATAGTTCCGAGATCGAAAGATAAGCCCCGACTTCTTAGATACTGTTACTACGCGCCCCAAGCTTTCAGTAAAGATGGCGAACATCGATGCTGCAGCTGACGCGCTTCTCTACATCCCGGAAAATATTTCACCTTTACTTTTACCAAACGGCAATTCTTTATCCGCAAAAGTACTCCAGAAGGGATTAAATTATTTCACACAGGGATATATTCATAGAATTACGACTAAGGTAACAGACAGCGGTGTCAGAGTTGATGCAAGATGCTGGAGGTCTATGCGGAAATCGGAGGATCCACACCACCTTCATTTGGAAATCAACACACTGACAAATGTGACGACAGAATCTTTTTGTTCTGGCAAAGTCGGGTAAGCTCCCTTTTTGTTCCTCTGGCAGAATACATAAATTACTGTCGGCGATATAACTTTTACCATGGTGTATTTATCCGAAATTATCACCCATTCCCAACACCAGTACACCTCTCTTTTCTTTTGATGTCAACAGCCATAAATAACATACAGTCAATTGACATGTACCATGTTGATACCAGATGTTAGGTACTCCAGGTAGGAGATTAGGTTTAGTCAATCTATTAGGTACTTGTCATTGGTGTCTGCATATCTATTAGGTTTCTGCTAATTATTTATAGAAAAATTAAACGACACTAGATCTACAGTACAAACGTGGTGTTTATTCTGTCAAACGCTCTACACCGTGAAAATGATGACAAAAAAAAAAAAAAAAAAAAAAAAAAAAAAAAAAAAAATGAATAAATTAATAGAATATCGTGATTCTCTTTCTAACCGTAGTGCAATCATACGCAAAATTTCACTCTACACTATGGCGGCATATTTCTTTGACATCGAGAAACTCCGTTTGACACCGTCAGCTGAAGCGTTTTGGATTAAACTTCTCCATGGGGGTGCCTAGAGTAGTATATGTCACCCACTCTGACCCACTCTGGGTACATGGATTATTTAAACCATGCTAGATCTCCTGGTATCGCAGTTATATATAGATGAATATATATAACGTATCCAGTGATATAGCTAGAGTCCTGCATTCAATTTTTTCTGGGGTGCAGGTGTCCAACGACATAGTGTAAAAAATTTGAAAATGTGTGTGTTGTATTATGGGGGGCAATTTCATGGTTCAATTGTATTGCTAAACCTTTTAATTCCGGTGGTATAAATAGTACCATAAAAATTGAAATTTTCTTCAGACTTCAGATGAGTAAGTAGAAATGGGGTTGTTTGGTAAAGAATGTACAATTAATGTTGATCAATTTGATCTAAAAAAGTTAAAAATCGAAAAAGGTAGAGATTCAGCTTATATACTCTATCAATACGACTGCGGCAGTTGGCACCCTCTTAGACTAAGAACACCCGTCTTAGAATCGATGGGGGCAGTAGTGGATACATTGTATAAAATGGCACCGGATATTATACAATTAGGTATTCTTGCAAAGAAACAAGAAAAATTTCTGCAAGTTATCAAACAGATTGAAGAATTTATTAACAATGAATGCAGTAAACATAACGCTGATGATTTTATTAGGTTCTTAGATGAAGAAAAAATAATAATTTTACATAGAAGCATCACTAAAAATTATTATATTTGCCCCAAACTTAAAACGAGTACTGTTTTTTTAAGAGGATTAAACCCTGATTCTGTGAGAAGGAATGAGTGGCATGTTGAACCATTAGATTATCAACACAAGTTTTGTAGAGTTTGGTGTGTCTTAACATTTGAAACTGTTTCTTTGAACAGAATAGTTGACGAGGTTAATTTTTTCACGGATCTTGTTGTTATTGAGGAAGAGATTGAGGATGAAGAGTTTTTGAGTGGAAAGCAAGTTTATGCAGAATTTATATTTGTGAGTGGTGATGGAATTGAATGTTATTAAAATTATTTAAGGAAATATAAAAAAAATGAACATCTTGAGCGGTGTGAAAGTGCATGTGATAAAAGAAAACAACGAAATCGTTATTATTATATAAAAAGTACTAATTTATATTTACAAAAATATAAATTATTGAATAAACTTATACCCCGTCGGTTGTTCGGTACACAAAATTAATTTAGAATGTTTGTGTTGCGACAGCAAGGTTTTTAGGGTTTGTCTGTCTTCGTGACGACATCGTTCTCGTCCAAACATTCGTTGTAGCTAAACTTGTATTTGGTATAGAAGAGCGCAACCCACTTGACCTGCGTGCGAAAATCTTTTGACGCGCTATTATATCTTTGCGTTAATACCCACACGGATTGGTTGGCATGTCTTCCCGAAAATGCCAACATGGATAAGGCGTCCGCTTTCTTTTTGATCTGTCTCGTCGCCGAACAGTCGTCTATGATGTACAACGTGGACGTCCCTTTGTATTTGTCGTAAAAATGTCGCAACATGTCCTGTAATTTCTCTTCTCCCGTTTTCGAAACGGGATTGACGATGACGACGCGTTTGTCTTTCGGGTATTTAACATCGTCCCCAATCCATTTTCTCGATTTATAGGCCTTGTTGAAATCGATCGAAGGGCACAAGATCACGATGTGATCGAAGAAATTTTTGTATTCGGTTTCCAAGAGATCGAGGACAAATTCCGTCTTCCCGCAACCGGTGGCTCCCACGATCATGGCAGAATGAGGTTGTTGAATATACATTTTTTAATGACTTTAAATTTTCTAAGATATAACCTCTACGAAACGGCCTTCTTCCATGTTGATCTGTCCGTCTTTGACGACGAAATTGTAAACGTCCAAGGGATCGGTATCGATTTGGACTTTTCTCTCGATTCGGACGGAAACGCCTTCGCTGATGTTTTGAAGCTTACGACCCGTGCCGTGGAGATGATTTTCCGGTGTCGTGCGCAAGTCTAACCAGAGGCCAAAATGATCTTTGAGATATTTCCCCAGACTCACTTGACTCATGTCGAGTTCCTTGGCGACTGATTCTGTGATAGTTTCGCGATTCAAGGAAGCCGAGAAAAACTTTTTAATTTCGTCGAATTGGTGATGAGGTCTCATTCCGGCGGAGAAGAGTTGGTTCGGTTGTCCCTCGATGGTTGTTTCCACTTTAGTGATTCTCGGATTATAAAATTTTTCCGGATTGTTTTTAGAAATATCCTTGAAGAGAAACAGAATACCCGAGAGAGAACGTGCGGGGGTGTTGATTTGATAATTGAGGATAGAGTCCGATTTACTCATCGTCGTTTTGCGATATCGCAATATTTTGTTGAAGTAATAGACGTGGTTTTTTCCCACATACCCTCTGTTTGATGCTGCGAGCGAGATTGACGTCTGTAATTTTTTCGAATTCCAAAGCGATGTTGGTCGCTTTATAACTCACCTCCTTGTCGGCATCGTCGGAGTCCATCCAGACGACGTGTTTAGCATCGTTAAACGTTAACATGTATTCTAATCTATCTTGTAATCCCGCTTGATAAAAGCGTTCGCTCGTTTCAAAGATTTCGAAATCCAAGGGAATACAAAATCGATTCCCGAACGTCGCGGCAATTTCGTATTCTTCTTTACTGTCGAACGGCAATTCATAGTTGATGGGTTTTGCCCTCATTTCATTTAGATCGTCAGTCTGTATTCCCTGATAGGCCATATTATCTCGTTTTATTTTCCAAAGATCGTTATAGACTAAAAATTTATCGGCATCGTCGATGGTTTGGACGGTATTTCCCGAAATCTTCACTTCGATTTTTTTGACGATGTTACGTCCCAAATTATTATAAACCTTCGTTTTAGCGAGAACACCACCCTCTACAGCGACCTACATATCGAAGCATAGTCTCGTATTTCTGGGAACGATGGCGTCGTTTTCGCCCAAATTGGGAAAACGAACCGTCAACGTTTGGTTTTCTTCGATACTCGAGGGATTATGGGAAATGGCGACCGTTTGGCGAATGCCTTTTACACCGAAGGGAGTACGCACCTCCTCCCAACAAAGAGGGCGGATTACAGGAATGGTTCAAGAAACAGCTAGATTCGGTCGGAAAACTGGCGGTCAAATTCGGCGAAGCGTTACCGGGTATATTGGGCTCCATCCTTTCTTGGATCTTATCGATGCTTGGCAATACCGCCATTTGGTTGGGAGAACATCTATGGGTGTTGGGCATGGTCGTCGTCGGTTGGTTGTTAACGAAACTCGACGAAGAGAAGAAAAGAAAATAACGATAGAGCGAAAACGGCAGTCTTTTGACTTTCGTGATCGTCTTGTTTTTGTGGTTGTTTAGGTGGTGGTTTGATCTGTTTAGGTGGTGATGGTTTAATCTGTTTAGGTGGTGATGGTTTAATCTGTTGGGTGAACGTTTTCGCGTTAAGGTCGACGTTCGTTCCCGGTTTTGTCTTTTCGGGCGCGATCAAGATTTCGTTATTATAATTGGCGATATTTTTATCGATTTTCAGCTCCATGTTGCTGGGTAGCATGTAAAGTCCCGGATGGATGACAAAATCGAGTTTGGAATTTGCATATCTTAGACAATTTTCGTAGCGAGAAATATCGGCGGGTAAATCGAGAGGTCTGTTAATCGCATCCTCGACGTTGACTAAAAATTGTTTTTGCGCGTCGAGCGAAGTGGCACCGGCGTCCACGATCGAAGCCCTCGTTTGCCCTTGGGCACCCAAGACGGCCCAGGCGAAGACGCGAATGGACGCGTCCAATCTTGCCAGACCCGGAAGCGTGAATCCCTCCGAGCGGTTCGCGATGAACGTGGACCACTTCGTGTTATACTTTCCGAAGATGGTTCCCTTGATTTTCCAATCCGTGTCGACTGACACCCCAAATTCGCGACAGATTCGTTCGTACGCCGAAACGTCTACAGTGTTCGTGTAGTGATTGAAATCGGAATCGCTGGGCAAGGGAACGGAGATTTCCTTCAAGATCCTTCTGATTTGATAGTAAACGTGAAATTGAAAGAACGATTTCGACAGTTTGTCGTTTCCCATTCCCAACGTCACGCCGCATCCGGTCGTGGCACACCACACCGCGAAATTTAACTGGTTCTGCCAGAAACCTCCCGTTACGGAATGCTGATACCACCGCGCCAACATGGTGTAATATTTGGAAGTTCCGTCTTCGAAGACGTTCGGGTTGTTATACTTGACGAAAATATTCTCGAACGACGCGCGAAACTTTTTAGTCGTATTGACGTAGATGTCGAAAGACGACAAATCCAAATCCTCCCTGTATTCGTAAACATTCATCTTTTATTTAAAAAAATTAAATAGTTATAAAAAAACATGTTGTCATCTCGTGACGGAAATCGGTAAACCCGTGAAATTATCTCGATACATCGACAACGCGAACGACGAGTGGCACGTGGGAGTAAAGACCGTTCATTTTTGGAACGGTCTGTACAACATAAAAAAGATGTTGAAATAGAATACGTCAAAGGTGAACAGGGAAAGAGAGTCCATACCGTGCACGCCGATCGTACACGTTCAAAGATATACAGCGAATTCTCATTAAATATCTCGATAAAATAGTATTGGACAAAAATACGATGAGAGTAAGACTCGATGGTGGTAAAGGGTCTACTACTTTGCTGACGATTCCGTCGGAATTCACTAAGATTCTCGGACTAGACGAAAACGTTTCTTCCGGCGGGACCATCCAAGGGGTAAATAGCATAAGCCTGCAACCGCTGCGACTACTTAACATTCATCTCAAAGAACTTGCCGAGGGTGACACGTTCGAAGACGGGCAACCGAGCGATGTCGTCAAACCACTGCCGTGTCCCAACGTGAAATTTTCCGAGTTGTATGTCGAAAACGTCGAACGCCCCATTTTTTTAAAGTTGAAACGCGATCGCATCACGGAATTAACGATAGACCTAAAAGACGAGCACGGAGAACTCGTCGACAATCACGGGTATCCCGTTCACGTGCTCTTAGAGTTTAAGAAAATTATTTAAACTAATAAAAAGGGATGTCTATGTCGGGATTTTATCACGAAGACTTAGAAAGGGAAGATCTGGCATCAGAACTCTTGGAAAACATTAAAGAAGACGTCACCAATTTGATTAAAAATCGTCGCATCATGAACACGTTCCAATTCGACGTGAATAAAAACGGAAGACTCAGACCGCCGCTGGGCATTAAGATGTTATTCGACGGTCACGTCTTTCGTCTCGGACTCTTGGGGGAATTAAACGTGACGTTAATCTTGAACAACGTCGAACACAAAACCCTTCAAACGAAAAACGGCAACGTCGTAACGTTGAATCCTCCATTACAGGTGACATCGGGCGACTTCTAAATTTTGGAGTGAATAAGGGGTCGAAATCGGGGACCATCAATGGCGTCGTCGTAGTAGACATATAAAAATTTCTCGCGTATAAAAAAAGAGATGAGTAAAAACGAATTATATCCGACGTTAGAACCCGATCCGCAACAATATCGTTTAAAACGAATCGGCGAGATCGAACAGACGTTTCGTCGAGAGATCGAAACGCGGAAGAGCATGCATAAAAAGTATAAACGAACGGTGAATACCGCAGACGGCGTCGACGCGGTTCTCATCTCGGGAGGCATCGTCGTCGGCGGACTCGGATTTCTCGTTCCCATCGCGGGACTACCTCTCCAAATTGTAGCCCTGACCGTGGGTTCGGTGGGGTTAGCCATGAAAGGGATAAGGCGATTACTGCTGAGAAAATCGGAAAAACACCTCAAGATCACCAAACTCGCGGAGAGTAAACTCAATTCGATATCGGATCTGGTGAGTCGAGCGCTCGAGGACGGGAAGATCTCGAACGAAGAATTTGCCACCGTATCCCACGAGTTGACCAAGTATCGCGAGATGAAAGATAAACTCTATTCTACCCACAAGGTCCAAAAAAAAGGAGGAGGACAAAGAGACGGAGGATTTACGCAAGCAGCTCCTAGACCTCGTAAACAAATCCACTTCGCGATAACTATACATTTTTAAGACAAACTATATTTTAAAAATCATCGGGTTTTTTTTTAGGACGTCCGCGTCTTCTCTCGGACCTTTTATGCGTTTTATGCCATTCGTCTGCGCGTTCTTTTACACCGCACGCATAACACGTTTCGTATTTAGTACTATTGGTCATCCATTTTCGACAAGAGGTACAATATTTCAACGTATCGATACCACGCTCTTTCAGGTAGTTGTGATGAATGCTACAAAACAACGAGTTCGCGATGACCGAATGTTTACACGGATATTTTCTACGCATGCGCGGCATTTGACACGTTAGTTCGTCTTCGGGCCAATAAACTAATACTTGGTCGTTCAACTGTTGACACTGTATGTCGTCATTCTTTAAAAATCTGTTTTACACCGCGTTCGTTAAACGCTTTATCCAGTAAAATATTTATATTTTAAACTATTTGACAATTTTTTTACGTTAAGAAATGAATCCTTTTACCGAGATAGTATTATTCGCGGTGTTGTCGTTTATCGTTTTATGGGTTTTGCTAATATTACCCACGATATTATATATTTTACGTTTAAAACGTTATCACAGAACTGAAAAATGGCTAAGTAAAATTTTACGATCTTTTTGAAAAAATAAAATTGACTTAAATAAAATTTTTCGTTATAAAAAGAAAACATGGCATTTGTGACAATTGAGAACTTTGACGTAAACAATTTAAGAATTGGAGCCCATTATGTAGATAAGAAAGGTGCGCGTTATCAAAGAGTTTACATCGACTATAAGTACCCGAACGGCGTGAAACCGTTAGTTATACGCACTCCCAAAACGGAATCGTCCGGATTGTGGCAATATGAGGACGATTCTGATTATTCTATGAAATTTAAATGCGGAAAAGAATTTGTCGATATGTTGGAAAAAATTACGACATTTTTAAGAACGGAAATAGAAAAACTCGCACCGGAATTGAAAAAAAGGGTAGAAAATCCCCCATTAATACCGAGGATATAACTATCGTCAAAAAAGATAAAAACAGCGACAATGTTACATACTCGAAAGTTAAACTGGACGGAATGCCTATTTTTTATAGAAAGAGAACAAAAGATGACCCGAAAGATAAAAACCGACTCGTTGAAACCGATCCTCTCAATTACGCGAAAAATATAAAAACCTCAGATACCAAAGCATAAATCAATAGAATGTCCAGGACATAGATACAAATCCGGTAAAAATGGACAAACACGGACCTCTGGAAACCAAGAGGTGGGATCAGGTGCCATGGAGGAGTAAGCATCCCCTGTCGAAAAAACGATGTTTGGCAATTGGATCTTTACATATAGACAACGTTTATATCGACAATAAAAAACCAACCGTATCCTTGCAAAATATTTTACACCAGGCAATCGTCGTCAAAACGCTTGACGTTGATCGTCTACCGGATTTGGCCGAGTGTCAAGAAGACTTGGACTTAGATTCCGATACAGAATAAAACGTATTTTGTAAAAATATTTTTTACAAAATATAAAAAATGTATCTATATTAAAAACATGAATGTAGACGATGTATTAGCGAACGATATACCCTGCAAAGATATATCTGCCAAAGACAGATTATCGGCTGTCATCGGTTCCGGACGTTTCTAGGACGTTTCATTTTCTAGGAAAAGACGTCACATCTTCCGAATTGGAAAAGATGAACGACAAGGAGGTCGAAACCCTGAGTCGTCTGTTACACGCTCGACTCAACATGCGCATGGCCAAATCGATAGCAAATTCCGTCATCTGTCTGTATTCGCAAGGACTTAAATATTTTTTCGACCTCAAAGACGAACCCAAACTGATCGAGGATTTGAACGAAGACCCCTTCTTGGACGCTGCCATCGGCGAAGTGTGTTGTAGTTTATATTACAAATACGGAGCGTATTTAGCACCTCTCAGTATAGCCGCCACTTCTAGCCGTCACATTGTCGGATTTAAAAAATCTGACGTTATAGAAAAAGACGATGAATCCGGAGGAATTAATAGGGAAGACGGAAATAAAGAAGAATCCAAAACGTCAGGAAGCGGGCAAGAAGGGTGCCAAACGTAGATGGGCTAACAATGCTAATAGCAATGCTAATAGCAACGATAGCAATGCTAATAGCAACGATAGCAATGCTAATAGCAACGATAGCAATGCTAATAGCAACGATAGCAATGCTAATAGCTACGATAGCTGGAAATGGCTAGCGGGCGGACTCGCGGTTGTTGGATTTCTGGTCTACATAAAACCAAAACCCAAAGTAATTCCGGCCCCAGTAATTCAACCTCCAAAAGAATCAAAACCCAACGCTCATAAAATGTTATAAATAATTTTCTTTCTTATTAAAAAAGAATGAGTGAAAAAGATTTGGTAAACACCGCGTATTACGCCGCCGTCAATACGGGAATTGCCATCGGATACGCGCAACTCTCCAAGAAATTTTTAAAGATGCCGGTACCTAAGATGGATTTAGATCCAAAGGATTTCGGGATGATCCTTCTCGAGTTTGCTCTCGCCAATTACACCAAGGACATGTTGGTCAAAAAGGGAATCATTCCCGCCGATATCATGAAATAAAATAAAACCTCTATTAAAATGGCAACGATAGCGATGATGGTAGGTGGCGCATTGGTCAACGCCCTGGCGTTTTCTGGATCGCAATTTTTCTTTTCGAATCACGGCGAGCAAAAAAGACACGACGAAGCGATGGAAAAACTGACCAAGGCCAGAGACGAATGGAATCACAAACGCACGAAAAGATTAATTTTTTTAAACGAGAGATTGAAAAAAGAAGGACATGCATTATACACCTATAAAGAAGTGGATGCCGCCATGTCTCTATACTCGCAGATGATGGGAGAAGAGATTTCTCCCGAACCGAAATTAAGCGATTTTTATCAACCCTCCAAAGAGCAAAAAGATAAAGAAATCCTCTTCGTGTTGATAGGAACGGGGTTAGTGTTTTATGGCGTAAAAAAATATGTCGTATAAAGTAAAATGGAAGAGATCTATTACAGCCGCTATTGGAAAGGAAAAGCGGCCATCAAGAAATTGGCCAAAGCGGCTAAAGTCAGTGAAAAGGAAGCGTTCGATTTCCTGAAAAAACAAGACGTGTGGCAAATCTATCTACCCGCCCCCAAGAAAATCGTGCGACCCAAATTCGAAAATGCGGAAGAAAACGACACTCACCAGGCCGATCTATTGTTTTTACCGCACGATAAAGTGGGTAGAAAAACGTACAAATACGCGTTAACGTTGGTCGACGTAGGCACTCGGCACAAAGAAGCGGAACCGTTGACGACCAAAGACAGTAAAGAAGTGGCCGACGCTTTCGAAAACAATTTACGAAAGACGTTTAACGTTTCCAAAATTATTACAAGTCTATCCCGGTCGCGAATTCATGGGTGCCGTCTCCAAACTCATGTCTCAACACGACGTGAGAATAAGAAGGGGAAGAGTCGACGTTCATCGCGACCAAGCCATCGTCGAACGATTTAATAGAACGTTGGGAGAACAGCTGTTTGCCTATCAATATGATCAAGAGATGAAATCTAACGACAGAAACAGAGAATGAGTAAAACGGTTACCGGAAGTCGTAAAAACGATCAACGAAGAAACCAAACCGCCCGAAAAGGTAGAACCCGTCGATAAATTTCAACCGCCCATCAGCCCTTTTTCGAAAGTAAGATATCTGTATCAACCGGGTGAATTGGAAGGCGGTAAAAAAAGAGCCACCGATCCCATCTGGAGTGTTGATAAACACGAAATAGATAGACATTTTAGAATGCAGGACATCGACATGTATTATCTCAAGGAACCGGCACCGCAAAGAACTTTCGTCAGAGAGGAATTATTGGTCGTCGACTAATATCCATAGGGAAGTGTTTCGTACTCATCCGTCATCACTCGTTTATCGTAGCATAACACGAACTCTTTCTCTTGATATCGATTCACTATTCGTTTAGTTTTAGAATCTCTCGTGATGGCGTTTTCTCTGACGGTCGTAATCCTTTTACGCGTTTCTTTGACGATGTCGGTCATCGTGTCTCGATTGATGTAAAGAGAATTTTCGTAATTCAAACTAAATCCTTTGACTTTACACACCTTTTTACCCGCGTTTGTTTCGTACGAATAAGATTTAGGTCCGGTGGCACACCAAGATTTTATAAAATCACCGTTTAATTCGTCCGTCAAATCACCCAAGTTATCACCCGTATCTATCGCGACACCGTCGTCGCGATCTATGTACCACACGCTATCGGTGTCAAATCCTAAAACTCTATCGTCGAGTTTATCTAACACGTCGTATAACATGGTTCTTGCATTTCTATTTTGGGCGCTCATATAATCGAAACCGTAGTGTTTTTGCTAGGTAACGGTCCCACGTAATTTTGGTTACACGGTTTGTTGAAATAATGCGGAAAATAACCCTTCTTTAATTCTTTAATATGGTTTTTCAAATCTTTGACTACTCGTTCACACTCTAAACATTTCTGAACTATTAAACAAACCATATCCGTTTCACCGTCTCTCATTCCTCTGACGCGTTTATGTTCCTTAAAACATTCTTCGCCGAAAAACGTTCTGTTACAATAGTCGCACACTTCTCCTTTCTCCACCCGGACAATTAGAACCGAAGCACGATAAACACTTTTTAAGACATTTATGAAGATCTCGTTTAGCGTACGATTTTTTACAAGTATGACAGTAATGTCTTTTACCCAAAAATCCCGTCATGCTCGTAATCACGTCGAAGTGATTTTTATTCTTGTAAAGATATATCGCGTCATCATCGCTTCCTTCGCTCGTATAAATAATGTCGTTAAATTGATCACCGTCCACTATGTTAATCTGCACACCCAAGTGATTGGCAAATGTTTTCACGTCTTCTAAAGTAGAACCGTGATCCCGGACGGGAACCCCCGCTTCTTCGTGAAGTTTTAACGCTTCGACCCTTTGTAATTTTCGACTATCATTGAAACCGTGTCGAAGCTGGGAATTCGTCCATTTATCTTTATTTTTATTGGCAAGCGCCGTCACGAGGGCTCGTGCCAAACACTTAGTATCGACGTTTTTAATCGTTATAATCCTTTTTTTCATCGACGAAGTTGTCTTTGTCACCGGTTCTTTGGGTCTCCCCTTGCCTCTTGGCATTGTCGTAGACTGGACGAATATTTCTATTTCTTCTATGGGAACCTCGTAATATTCTATATAGTCTTTCAGTGCTTTGAATAAATCTTCGGCTAAATCGCCCGAGACGGTTATATATTTTATACTGAACGGATTTGGGAAACTCGGGTGATTGATGATGATACGAAATTTATCACCGTTTTGTAAACCTCTATCATTTATCACCAATCTCACGAGGTCTAGAAATAAACGGTCTATATCGATAACATTTTCCCTCAATAGAACTACTTTATATTCGTCAAAAGTGGTACCAAACTTTAGCCTGTATTGCGAGGAAATTTCGTCAAAACGATAAGGTTGCCCCGTGTATACACGTTTGGGTTTTAAAAAGTGTTTTTTAAAATCGGGCGGAATTGGTAAATCCAATAACGGTTCGATATATTGATTCGCAATAGACATTTTTAATTTGGGGCGAAAATCTTATAGCATTTTCAAATTTTTTACACTATGTCGTTGGACACCTGCACCCCAGAAAAAATTGAATGCAAGAATCTAGCTATATCACTGGATACGTTATATATATTCATCTATATATAACTGCGATACCAGGAGATCTAGCATGGTTTAAATAATCCATGTACCCAGAGTGGGTCAGAGTGGGTGACATATACTACTGCCTAGATTAATTAACTATCACTACAGCCTCGCACCCTACAGGTAATAAACAAGATGTAAATCCCATGTCTTGTTAGACAGAGAATGTCACAGTCGCTTCGGTGATGTCATGTTCAGTTGTACCCATGCATATTTAAATAAACTGTGCCCTTCACTAATTGTTGGTTATCGTACTACTACTAAAATTATGGCGTGAAACATTGAAAGTTACAACAACTTCTTTTCCGAGAGCTTTGAAATTGATTTGCTAAATTATCCCAAGCAGACCAAATACGCTTGATGTGCCGATCATCGTTGGCTGCATGCCAAACTTTTACCTTGATAGTAACTGTTGATCTGTCTTGAAAAAGAACTTGTCAGATTAACTTTACTTACATTTGATTTCTGACAGAAATGACACAATTATCCTGTATTTCATAGGTGTCACTGTGGTGTAGTAAAACGTAAATCTCTCTCTCTCTCTCTCACAAAATCGAAAATGTTGACAAATATCTTAATATTTTTAAATGTTATCTTCAACTAGATTTTACATTGTTTATTTTATTCAAAATACGATTGACAGAAACACGACTCTAAAACTTTCAGTGCTCACCTGAAATTGATACTAGTCCAGTATAACCGTGTACATGTAATAAATTGTTTTAAAAAGTAATACAGTCCGGCATTTCAGACCTATTTTCTCAAACATTAAAAAGAAATCGTAACAAATGTCGATATACTACCGTCAATTTGACCCCGGATGAATCAGCGATATATTACGCTTAATATATCAAAAATAAATTCCAATTAAAGTCTCATTTTGTCTGATCAAATTGCTCAATAAATAAATTATTATTTGTATATTTAAAATATAACTTCAGTGTGCAACTTAAACGTAAATACCGGCACTGCCCTTTAGAAAACAGGATGTCCAAAAAGTTATCACTCGGGAGATTAACTGCCCAGGTAAGCTTATTACGCACGGACGATTTTTATTGCATATTGAAGTGTCAAGTCATTCATTTTGAGAGATAATAGTGTACGAGTCAATTTACACATTTGAATTTAGCGCCCAAAACTTTATACTTGTTAACTACGTCACAATTTAAACGTACACTGTGTTTGTGTATTGCACGAGCTATAGGTGTAGAAACACGTGTTACAATTTTAGTTACCTGAGCTGAAAGAATAACGTGTATATTGTTTTCGCTGGAAATATATTACTGTATTGAATGGCTGAAAATGAAGAGAAACTTATTCGGTAAGACATTTGTCATTTCTAGCAGGTGTCATTCATTTATTTTTATATATTAATTATAATAAGAATGTTTACATTTGTCAATGTGTAATAATATGCACGTTAGTACTACAGTGTAGTTATTTCGGTATATTGTGTTTCTGTTGTTGTATCTGGTGTTATATACAAAAGATATAATTACTTGAATAGTTTGTATTTTATTACCATAATAGAGTAGACATTCATGTTATATTTTTTGTGAATTAATCATAAACTGTTCAGCTCATAACATATTTTGAGCGTATTATTCAAGGGAAATAATTGTTTACTGTAAACAATGCATTAGTACGCCAGCTCTGGACTGTTTGGCTTGACGTTAGTATCTTAAAATAGGTAACACTGATGTTAAAATATATCTATATCAAAAATATAATATTTCGCTTTATAGCATTATTTCAAAGAAATTTATATTTTAAATGAGTAAATAATCCTCGCTCTTATTTTTATATCACGGGAGGTAACTCTGGTTCCTAGAGTTATCTGTCATTGTTGTTTGTCATATTGTTATTTCAGTATAAGTAAACTGAACTATTGAATATTGTTGAATATTGATATTGCAAATAACAGGACTGCTATACCCAACCTTGACAGCATTTCCTACAAGAAAATACAATAACTACACATATAAAGACTATATAATTTTATACCATGATCAATTCTCAGATCATTACACACAAAAGAGCATTTGTAAGGTATAGCTACTACCCACTCTAGTCAGAGTACCGCAAGACAAATGCAAACAAATGATCAATTCTCCGATCATTACAAATCAACGGTTACAAAATATCATTTGTAAGGTATAACAACTACCACACTACTACAACGACAAATAAAAACTTATGTTAGTGCAGCAAACAACTGCGACATAGCTTTAAAAAAATCCTTTGTTTTTCTTGGTTTCACAGAGCGTCAATAGACATTGTATTGTCACTCTCAAAATCTTCATTTGTACTGGAAAATGACTCCTTGTCATTTTCTTGCTCTTCATATTCCGTTGGCTGAAGTACGTCTCGCTGCTTAATTCGCTTCGAGAGTTCCATTAAAGGAATGTCATCCTCAGATGATCAATTATCCCTCTCTTTACGATAACGTTTTGCCAACTTCGCCAGGGGCTTATTTTCTTCGAGTTCATCATCTGAACTCAACCAAGTTTCAGGGGTTTGTTCTAAGTTTGTTTCGAGGTCGGAATTTTCTTCGTCTTCACTGCTTTCAGGAGGCACAACATATGCTGCTTTCCTTAGAGGTCTGCCTTCGTCATTCTTTGGAATATTCCACTCTTCTACCGGAGCTAATCGTAATAGTTCCTTGTGAGCTTTTGTCACCCTCCCTGTTAGTTGGTTCTTAATTTCAAAAGTGACAGGACCAGTTTGTTTTATTATTCTGAAGAATGGTTGCCATTTATTTTGAAGTTTGCTTTGGCGTTGATTGTAAACATAGAAAACTGGATCCCCAACTTTTAGTTCCTTACTTCTGGCAGTTTTCATTTCTACGTACTTGGCTTGTTTACGTTTAGACTGCTTCATAATTCGCTGAGCTAAAGTAACATTTTGTGTTGTTGTTCCAAAGCAATTTGGTGTAGGTCTTCGCCTGCGTATTTCCGGCGTGGTCTCAAGATATTGTCAATTGGTAAAACCACATCGCGATTGTAGACCAGAAAGAAGGGCAAATGAGAAGTTGACTCATTCATATGGAATCGAATTGCAGCCAATGTTTGGTTTAAATGGATATCCCATGTTGTGAGATTATCCTCCAATTTCTTTGCCATGACATTATGAAGTGTCCTGTGAAAACGCTCAACCATGGCATTGCTTTGTGGGTGATAATATGAAGTAGTTACATGACTGATGTTTAGTGCAACTAGTGTCTCTTTAACGATACGATTTTCGTTTTCAGTTCCGTTGTCCGTCACTATCTGCAATGGTGCGCCATACCTTGGAAATATTTCTTCAATTATCAGATGTGCTATGTTCTCAGCCTTCTTGTCTGGAACCGCAAAAGCCTCTGGCCATCCACTGAAAAGATCAATGAACCCCACAATATATCGATTGCCTGAAAAAGATCTTGGATAAGGTCCTGACAAATACAAGCCAATTTTAGCAAAGGGATAAGGTGGTATGTCAGTCTCCTGTGAAGGAGGTTTGATCTTTCTCAAATTTCTCAAGGAACAAGTTATACACTTGTCAACATAATCATATATTTCCTTGTACAAATTTGGCCAATAATATTTCTCTCTTATGGCGTCAAAGGTTATGTCAAGGCCAAAATGCCCATTATCGTCATGATAGGACCTCAAAATAGTCAGTCTGTAATGAGACGGAAAATATAACCTCAGTGTGGGGTTATGTTCAGGATTCGACAGAAAATACATCACCTCATCAATGATCATGTGCTTCTTCAACACAGATTTTTCTGCTCTCCCCTGTAGAATTTTAAGACGCAAGTTTCTAATTTCTTGATCCTTGTCCTGTTCTTTAACCATGTCTATACCCTCAAACTCCGAGGTTTCCTCATCGTAAAGTGGTACATCAGGAAGTTCAACCTCTGCGCTGGCATAATCCTTGGGTTGATCTGGTTTGAATCAATAATATTAATTTTTCTTTTTCGTCGGAGGCTTAAATGTCCTTCTCGGCCGATAATGATCGACTTCCATGGGCTGATGCCCACTCGCTTCGGAAAAGGTATCTCGGCCGGTTCTAAGATTGAATCTTTTATATAAATTGTGTTCTCCGCGAGCTACATTAATAGCTTCTTGGACAGTCGCCGGACTGTCTCTCATTACTTTAAGCCTTAGACGGTCTGACGCGAGACCATCCGCAAATGCGCCTACTAGTTGCCTTTGTACAGATGGCCCGCCTTCGGGAAAAGCTTCTTCGGCCAAGTTTAATAGTCTTTCTGCGTATACCTGCACGTTTTCATCTCGATTTTGTCGGCACTTTTGTAATAGCATAAACGCATGTTGTGAATCCGAAACCTCTGCAAATCGTGCTGACAACTCTCGTTTTAGGTTAACCCATAATTGGTGCCCTTGGGGTGTATTACCTAAGTATCTTTGGATAAAATCTGATACACCCCCCTGCTAGTTTTAAATGTTAACAAACCTATTTTTTCGTTTGGAACTTGAATTAAAAATGCGCATTTTTCGATAGATTTAATCCAGTCCTTATACTCCTTTGGATTCCCGTCATATGGTTTAATGAGTTGCGCACACTCTAGAGTGCTTATAGAAGAGTTCAACACATTTAATTTCTCCCCTATCCCAGAAAACGCTTCTAGTAAACCCTGCGCTACCCCTGGGTCCGTCTGCATCTCACTCTCCATTAGAAATCGAGTAAAAGCGAAAAGTAAAATACAACTTCCTGACCTCACTCCCGTTCCACTATCCTGGTCGCGAGCACCAATAATTAGTACCTGTGTAAGACAATTGCAACTATTATGAAATAATCACAAGAGTTAGTAAACAGGTATAATTGAATTTATCATAGTAGTGAACAATAAAAGAGTACTTCGCGTTGTGTTTTAAAATTAATTAATTCGCGCCATTTAATAAATAAAAGTAAAATGAAATTCTCAAAGTTCTTTAGCATTAAATAAACTCAGTCCAGTTTTAAAATGTTCATAGAGTAACATGATGTTAGTAAACGTCCAAGCCAATCGAGGGACAAAATCCAATAGTCCGGTCGAAACGTAAGTTGGGTTTCCCAGAGTAGTTCTTAAGGTGGAGAGTGTCGGGGAACAACACAAAAATCGCCAGGCAGTAACATTTATACTATCGACATCGAACTTGTCTATTTAGTAAGGCACTGTCCTATTGGTGAGAAGTGAATCTCGCATTGTTCGCGTGAATCTCGTATCCAGGGACGCTCCATCATAGTAAGTCTAGTTGACCTCTCTGAACTCTAATGGCTCCTCCTTCTGTCCTACTTTAGTTCCTCGGTGACCATAAACTGTCAAGGTGACCACCAGATGTAGTAGCCTCCAGATACTTGTACGGAGTAACCATCAGTAATTAAAACAGTTGACAAACTTTCACTTGATAAACCCTCTGATGTACCATAAGTAGGAGACTGAAAGTCTAACAAATACCCATAAATACACATAAATAGAAATAAGTGATCTGTAATATAATTTACTGTATTGAAACAAGGCCTGCGGCTGGTCCGCACTCAAACTAACCATCGATAATAATCAAAATGTTTACGAGTAACAGTTCTCTCATAATTAGTTCACTTCAACATAAAATTAATAATTGCAAAATAAGAAATAATTTATACTTTCGTTTATCAAATACAGATAGTGTAATATTATATTTATAATGATGGAGGTGACTGTGTTACATAGGCCTATTATACACTTACAACAATTATTAAAGTTAGATTACATTTCTCATCTAGAGAAATTGTTTCAGATTGAATGGCCATTGTTCTCATATTGTTGGTCTTCTGAAGTCTCTTCAAGGCTTCAAACTGCACAATTTCACATCAGTACCGGACCAACTTAGCTGTACTAGCATTTCCCAGCAATGATATATGCCTAGAGGGGAGAAGATATTGCCAGTTCCACTGAACCAAATTGTAGTGGCCAGACCAAAAGAATCAAGGTAAAGAAGACCAGTGTCATGTGAAATTGATAAAGATTTCAGGTACTGATCATTATAATGCTTTTGCTTGGAAATGTATTTCCTATAACCATGTCACTTTCAATTTGACTTGAGTAAATTGGAAGTGTTTGATCCTAAATCAGTAAATTAAACACTTAAATTAACTTTCATTCTTATCTTCTCTTTAGATAATTAACCACAATACTCCCAGGATACATAAGATAGAAGGTTTCCTAATTACAGTTTGCTTATTTTCAAACATAATGTTAGCATGCAACTTTCTATTTTATGTACATATATCCAAGGAGTACATAAATTATGACCAACAAATAGCTTTTTCTACTTAGAAAAACACCAGTACATTAACTGTTTGTAAGTAAATAAAATAAGAACTGATTTGTACAGAATAATTTTGTATAATTTATTTGAAAACTTTATCTGGAACAATTAAACACCTCTCAACTTAAATGGTTGAAGGAGAATTTATAAAGAGTTAATATGTATCAAAGTTGCAAACTTTTCAGATAAAAATAATTTTTAGTACATGATAAATCAAGCATGCATTTGTCTTGTCAAATATTTACAGAACTTTTTAGAATTCACACACACACACACACACACACACACACACACACACACACACACATATATACATATATATATATATATATATATATATATATATATATATATATATATATATATATATATATATATATATATATATATATATATATATATAAAAGTCATCACATAAATTAGCAGCACTTGTATTTTCTGTTATTAAAGCTTACCAGTGGTGACTGTGGTGGACAAGTTAACATTTTCAGCTCTAGACGGAACACCACTGAAACATATACCAGCACCAATGATTGACACTAAAGAGTATGGACATGTTCCCTTGGGATCCATTCTATCTTATCAGGTAATTACATTATAAACCCATTTCAATAGGTACATAGTCACTACTGATGATTATCTTTCACAAACACACCTTGAAAAAGAGTTAAATGACCACACACTGACCAAATGTGGTTAATTTTTGAAAATAACGTTGTGTGTACACGATGTGACACTATCTATGTTTTTATTTAGGAGATCAGCCTCTCAATATGGACGCGGTGCTTGGCAAATTTGCGTGTTTCAGTAACTTGTGCACAGCTCATTTGTGCCCCAGATTTAGCAAAGGGCGGAATGTTGAGGCTTAAACCTAGCTTGTCCAATTCACCAATTGTGAATCCTTTATCAGCCATAATGGCATCTCCTTCTTTTACAAATCCATGTTCTTTCATACTTTTCAAGATTTCATAAAATCCACTCTCCTCTGTGATGGATTTATCTGAAATTGCCCCAGAATGTAACTGGGAAATGAAGATAATTGTTGCATTTGGATCACATCCCACCAGTCCTTTTAAAGTTGTGCTGGACTTATAATCACTATATAGCTGGCTTTACAGTCCAAGTCCACATGGCGTTTGAGTTCGCAACTCTGTTCCATCTATGATGATTAAGGTTGTTGAATAGTCCTTCCTGAAGTCACTGGGCATGTTGCTGATTACGGTGTCTCTATGAGGCCATATTGGCAACTGACCTAATTTATGATACATATGTTGAATCCATGAATTAAATACAACACCAGCCAACTGTAAACTTATATCAAATCTCATAGCCAAGTCTTTGAAGCCAAAATTTTGACGCAAACGACATAATGTTAAAAATAGGGCGTCAGCATTTGACATGTGTTTGATATCTCTGCGTCCTTTTTCATATGGGATACAGTGCTCTGGAGGTACAAGAAAGTGCAACAGAGCAGCAAATCTTAAGTATGTGATTCCGATATAGTACTTAAATATATTTTTCAGTGTCCCTTCCCTTCTTGAAACTTGTGTGACACCAAAACATTGTTTTTCTGCAGCCTTTAATTTCAAATGTTGCTCTAGCCTCTGTATGGTTCTTTCTTGTTCTTGAATTTTTATTTTCAAATGATGCATTTCTGATGCCATAGAAAGGAAGTCTAAAGGGAAATCCCTGAAAATAAAAAAATAATTATAACAAGTCTACATTTGACACATTTATATATCCACATTTCCTCATATTACAAGTATTATTCAATGTGTATATTTCAGGCCAGGAACACAAAAAGACACCTGCCAAGTTCTTCTGATGGTTGTGGCAACACAACTATTACCTACAGACCCCACCAGTTATATTACCAGAAATTTTCAAGGACATAAATCAAGAAATATCTGTAGAAGAAATCATTAGAATTGAAAATGAGACCAAACAACAGTCAAAAAAAATGGTTTGATGTGAGATTGAAAAGATTGACAGCATCAAATTTTTGGAAAATACTTAAAGAAAATCAAGTGTTAGCCAGTCTTTTGTGGACTCCATATTCAGTGCAAAATGCTGCTCCTCTAGAGTATGGGAAAGCACTGAAAATTGTGGGAAACAGAAATATCTAACAAAATTTCCATCTGCTCACTTTCACGAGTGTGGATTTATCATAAAGAATTTTCCTTTCTAGGGGCATCACCAGATGAAAAGATATGTGTTGATGGTGAATGTGGGATTATCGAGGTGAAATGTCCATTTACAGCACGGAACATGATTATAAATGAGGCATGTGAAAATGTGAAAGGGTTTTGCCGGCAAAAAGACAATACTAGTGGCGAATGTAAACTGAACTGTACTCATGAGTACTATGCTCGAATACAGGGACAATTGATGGTAACAGGTTCTGATTTTTGTGAATTTATAGTGTATACACACTGTGACTTTTTTGTACAAAGAATTTACCCTGAAAGACATGCTGTACAAGCTTGTAGCTTTTTACAGGTCACATGGACCCAATTAAAATTAAATCTTCACTATAAATTTCAGTTCAACATGAAATGATTATTATGTATCATGCTTACAATTGTCATCAGTCTGTGTTGAAGATCCATTGGTGCATGGACTTGTGGCCTTTTCTTCACCAAAGTTAATAGGGCAATTTAATCTGAAATAGAAAATCAAATATTATGAAAATTTGCATAATTAATGATATATAAAAGTATTTTTAGTATAATTCTGAAAGGGAACGCCTAATAAATACAGTAATGTTTCAATCTATACTTTTGTCATTTCAAATTTGTATCGATGCAAAGAACTTGTTAGGGTCAATTCTGTTTCATTTATGTATATATATTTGTGTATCTGAAATGAAACATTTTGGATTAGATTTTTAGCTCACCTGGTTGCCCCTTTTGGGAGTTATTTCCCCTTTTAGTGGATTTCTCATTTTTTTACAGTTTTGTCCTATTATCTTGAAAAGAATAATAGATAGAAAGAGAAAGAAGCAAACATGTTCAGTACGCAAAGATCTACGAAAAAGTCAACGGGAATTAAATTGTCAGGTTGATACTTATGGGGGTTATTTCCCCTTCCTACTGTTTTTCATGTTTATTAGCGATTTTATCCTTTACACATTTTTTATGTTTTCTGCAATGTTGACCAATTTTGCCAAGTGAGCGACCTAAGGTCCCTTGGGCCTCTTGTTATTTATTCATACATGTGTGTGTGTGATAAATAAAACTTGGTGTTTTCATGTAGTATGTGCATATACAAAAAGATTTATTAAAAACATGAACACTTACATATTTGTGTTTTCATTAAGAGGCAATATCTTTCTTTTTTAATACACATGCTGTCATATCTGTTTCAGTGGAGAGTAATCTTCTCTTAGGTGTTGGTCTAGTTGGTGTGCACTCGCTGCCATCAGCTGGTAAAGGGTCAGGATATTTAACAGTTGGACCATTTCCTCCCTCAAAGTGCTACATGAATTATAAATACATGTAAAAGAAGTCAACAGTACATTGAGTACCCTTATGATTAAAAACATCCTAAATGATTATAAATATGACATCATGTAATGGCGCTTGAAAGTCAACAATGTACATGGACTGAAAGTATTTTATTTTCTGTATATTACATAAACGTGAATTTGAAATGTCTGAAAGATGTAAATCTAATCCCGATAAACATCAATATGAACACATATGATTTTTTTTAATCTAAACAGAGATAATACAAACTAATCATGTCATTCATGATCACAAACTGTAAATTTCATTAATGGCAACTGACCAATTAAAACGATAGGTACTCAGTATCTGTGATTTTTATATTTCAATGGCAGAGTGTTACTTCATGATGCTTCTCAAACAAAACACAACATTCTACTTTCGAGGGATTTTGTGTTGAATTTCTATTAAAAAGAAAAGAAGTAAAGCAACACCACCACATTAGTTTTAAGGCACATAGGCTGCCATTTTGATATATATATATATATATATATATATATATATATATATATATATATATATATATATATATATATATAGTTTTAAAAGCGTGTATCTACGCGTGCATTAATTGTATGAAATGACAACGTTTCAGGATATGGCATCTAGCGTTTACAGACCTACAAGATAAGACAGTAAAGAGACATCAACTGTGTGTTTTCAAAAATAATTCTTTCTTTTTTACTAAGATTGTGGTACAATAACAACAAGAACTATATGCAGGCATAAATATTCTTATTTATATTTTGTGAAAATCACTTGAGAAATCCAGTTTGCAAAGTATTCGATTGTAAATGATTAACCCGACCTTCCATTTTGTATATTCACGTGACAGTGAACCCGACATTATTTTCACAAACATACAGGAATACAATGTATAATAAGTTCTGTGTATATCTCTTATTTGTTCTTGTAGCCCACATCAATATCAGAAGTAAAACACAAAATAAATATTTCTTTTAAAAAATAATTAAAAACCGCTAATTAAAGCCATTTAAAGAAGCCAGACGGAAATTTTCAAAATTGCTATTTGACACACAGCTGTCAACTTTTAAGGTCAAGGTATGGTCACTATTTTGATTCCTTCATCTCAAGTTATAATCTTTGAAAAGTAGCTCAAAATCGAAAGTCAAGGTCACTGGGTTAAGAGTAAAGGTACCAATATGAAAGCTCTGGTCATAAGGAATATATATACATGTATATGATATCTAACCATATCCCTCATAGTTTAAAATATATAACCAAGGTTGCAGTTTTTAAAAGTAGGTCAGTACAAAGTCAAGGACACTAGGTCAACAGTAGAGATACCAAATGAACGCTCTGGTTGTAAGTAATCCATTTGTGAAATATTAAAGCCCTAGCCCTTATGGTATAAAATATATAGCCAAGGTTAGAGTTTTTGAAAAGTAGGTCAAAGTCCAAGGTCAAAGTTACTAGGTCAAAAGTCAAGGTATCAAATGATAGCTCTGGTCATAAGAAATCTATATGTAAAATATCAAAGCCCTTATCCCTTGCGGTTAAAAAGATATAGACCAGGTTAAATTTTGTCTACGGACGCCGCCGCCGCCGACGAGGACAACGACAACGACAACGGCGATGCAGAAGGTATGGCATTAGCTATTCCGACTTTTGTCTCGACGAGCTAAAAAGTCTGATAAAACAATAATTTAATTATTTCGGCTATATTTTTAGAGATATTATTTGTCCTTGTATGATACCACTTTCTCTTTAGAAAATACACATTCTTTTCAAATTGGAGCTCAACTGATGAAGTCTAATTGACAGATACGATATCATCTTGAGCATTATAACTTTGGTATTATGTTTATAATATTTATAACCAGTAGGTCGTTGCCACTGCTGGTGGACCGTTTGAGTCCCAGAGGGTATATAAAAAACCTAGTACCTGGTATTTCGGTACAAGCTGTTCATCTTATAATAAAGTAATATTTGGCACCGACAACACCATTGAAATTCGAAGCTAAGATAGTCATTTTTTTAAAGTGGTGACTCTTAGACGGATTTTTTTTTACAGTAGTTACTCTTAGACGGATTTCGGCTATATTTTTAGAGATATTATTTGGCCTTGTATGATACCACTTTCTCTTCAGAAAATACACATTCTTTTCAAATTGGAGCTGACCTGATGAAGTCTAATTGACAGAAACGATATCGTCTTGAGCATTATAACTTTGGTATTATGTTTATATTATTTTACTAATTGTTATTATACGTCTTCCAGTGTTACCTTCTCATAATCATAGAACGAAGACTTTTAGCTACATGATTTATAATACTTTTGATATTCATGAAGGATATTACCTTTGTTTCGATATCACAGATTAAGTAAAAATAGCCACACCATTAAGGAAATATGGGAGGGACATGTGCAAAACAATTTATCTCTGCCGTACAACATCGATTGATTTTACTAAAAAGGTTATGTTCTTTGTCAGTATAAAATTCACGATGTAATACAAATCAGTTAAATCTTCAACATTCATTAATTTCCGTCCATTCATTCTGATCCCATACTGCAGCACAATAATAAAGAACTGTTTCAACCATCGAACGATTAAATTTTGCATATACTTCATAAAACAATTCATCATTCAAAGGGAGGGTACAGATGAGAATAGATAGTTTCTTTTGGTGTGGAATACTGCAAGTTGTAAACAAATAGAAATGCAATGACAATCACTTTTGATTGCATATCTTTATCTAAAACATTGATATGTTAGCACAGGGCACACATTTGATCCGTGTTCGATACACATGGGCGTGACATTGACCTGAGGTTTTGTGAATTAGCATTGAGGCCTATAGAAAAATATTAGTGGGTGTCTGTCCATCAATGATACTGCATTGAAATGATACATGATAATCATGAACGTTAGACAGAATTATGTCTGAAATGTAAGATGTAACATGTTTTGGAGTGAGATTTTGTTGTGAAGAGCCATACCGACATCGACACCGTAGTATTTGGAAATGAGGTTGTAATGACTCCGGATTACCAGAGCTCCACTGGAGTCAACTGGAGTCCTGATAAGGCAGGAACTAGAATATCTTTAGAAATGTACGGGGGAAAACACATTGCATTGTTGATGTTTTCAGAGAGAATACATCATGGTTTAATTTGGTTTTAAGTGAAGCACATGTTGATGTCAACGCGGTATTCTATTATTTTAATTAGTTCTTTTGTAGTCTTTCCTTTAAATCTTAAATAAGTATGGGAAACGATATGGGAAAAGGTGCTAATGATAAATTTAGGATTTAAAGGTAAAAAGTGAAGAATTGATTTTTATACTTTAGGTACCAACGGATAAACTGCTTTTAAGTGTGTCGCTTATTCCTGTAACGGTAGATTTGAATTTGAAATAAAGTCCTTGAAAAGTCGATCAATATTTATTGAAAAGTAGTAAAGCACATGGTGAGTTCCAATGGTATTAATGACGTTTTGAATAAGAAAGAACAGGAAACTAATTTTAGACGAGAGTTGTCCCCAATCAATACGAACTGGCTATTATTTTAAGACTTCCTCAATGCGTTAGTCTTGTTGATAGATGTCTATAAAAGAAAAGAAAGCTTCTATGCAATATTTTGTATGTTGAAACACCAAATCACCAAGACTCGTTCATTTTTCATTGACAACTCTATCAATAAGTCATATAAAAGTCCAAACTACATGAAAATGGAATATAACAATATAGTTGTCATGGCAGTGTGTTGATTAATTGAGGAAATTTTATCATGACGTCAATAATGCAGCAGCATATGGACCCTTTCAGGTTAACTGCGGACCTGTAACCTGTAACTGAGGGAATAAATGGTACAGATTCCCGGAAAATGACGTTAAGAAACAATCAGTTACTATAACGACGTCTATAGTTTTGCGGATATCTGTATCACTTATTCCCTCAAAGTTACAGGACCGCAGTTATCGCGAAAGGGTCTATAGTGAGGGCTGTATGAGGCTGTCCAGGCAAAAGGTATAAATTTCAATTACACCCAAAAATTTCCAGTTTCCTACACGGCGATGAAGCCTATTCACATTATATGAATCAGCAGGCAGAGAGTAGTCGTTACTTATGTCGATGAAGAATACGAAACTGATTATTGTACTAAATCTGACAAAAGAAAACTATAACATTAAATATTTTCTGGTAGTGATTGCTATTTTTTCAAGATTTGTATAAATTGAACCATTATTGGATAAATCATATAAAACGTTATTGCTGGTTTCAAGACATATTCAAACAAGGTTGACCACCAGAGAAATACATACAACTGAGTTTTGAGTTGCGAGGACATCAATCAGTTGTCGATCTCTGGGATTTATAAACGGAACTACCATGGTTGCAGTGATGGGTGGCCTCTGAAACGCATACTTCATCAAGTCATCATTAATCAAAATTGTTCTTACACTGCACCTTATCTGTAGTACCTAATCTGGAACCTGTAATGCATTGAATATGTGTTATTCTTGGAATCTAATCACTTCATCATAGGAGGGTAGCAAAAACTTCGGAACCCATAAAAGGTATAGGGTGTATAAAATGGTCAATATGACGAAGTCATTCTTTTATTCACTTAGATTTCACCGACATGATTGTCCATCAATAATAGTTGTAAAAGGATGTACAAACTTGAACAGCTCACAATTGTTTTCAACTTATTCCCCATTTACGTGACGCAGTGGAATCAAGAGAGGAAGTGGATTCCAGAAGAGGCGTGGATACCAGGGTAGGGGTGGTTCCAGAGAAAAATACGCTCCAGTGTTTTGGGAATATTTTGACTACCTCCTTAAGCAATTATTCCTTGTTTCCTGACATTATCAGAACGAGAATATTCCTGTTGGCAAACAAAACATGACGCTGATGGTATGGCTGTCCAATATCGAATGATAACGATATTTCAGTTTTAATATCATGAAAAGAACGTCTTATTTTTCATTTCTCCAAATTTTTGTTGAAAATTTATCTCAGAAAGTTTATCTTAAACCAGATGACCATGTTCGTCTATTTAACGGAAACAAAATGCAGGCCCGCAAATACTGTAAATTGTATAATCAATATTGATCTCGTATGCTATATAATACTATTAATTAAAAATAGTCCACGAATAGACATTAAACAGAAGCCTTAGGTGAATCTCTTGTTCGTTAACATACTTTGTTTTCTCGGAAAATTTGGAAATGAAACAAATGTGAGCGTTAGAAAGGCTTTGTATGTCAAATATATCCATGATGGCATCTCTGACTAAAGTTGTAGAACGCATCATGAATGGTTCCATTACGATACTGGTGATTGCAGAGTATTTAGACGACCCACAGACGTTTAACAACATATTATAAGTCCCAAGGATATCGTTGATACTGTATACCTGCCTTTTTTTCGCTGCCGTTTAATTTTCGCCATTTCGCCCTAAGATTTCATTTAAAATGAAAGCGAAGTTTTAAATCTTAATAATTGATGTAAGGTATGTAAGGTATGTATGGCATACATGAGTCTTTATTGATATTAGGCGCATTTAAGACGTGGCTAATATGTTTTCTGTCGTAAAAAGGCAAAATTAACCCTTTTATCCCTACAGGCCATAATAGACTGGTCTTAGACAACAGAAAAGAGCATAGCATCTTCATTTTCAGGTGTGAAAAGGTTAACCAGGGATGGCAATTTACTAGTTTACTAGTTCAGAGTGAAACGAATGATGGAAAGCTATAACAGGGTAGTACCATGACTTGTCCGAAAATAGTATCTTAATCAAACAATCATTGTAGAAACGAGAAATACTGAAATACAATACATTTGGAAATGAAATGAAATTGCAAAGCTTAAAAGTAAACATGATAAAAATATAAAACATCTCAGATACCAAAGTATAAATCTTTTTGTTGTCCAGGATATAGATACAAATCTGGTAAAAATGGACAAACACGGAACTCTGGAAACCAAGAGGTGGGATCAAGTGACATGGAGGAGTAAGCATCCCCTGTCGACCGGTCACACCCGCCGTGAGAACACAGTCAAGTCCAAATGAAATATGTGAGGAGTGAATCCTCGTCACAATTGGTACAGACGTCTCAACAACCGCCAACGAAAAGGCAACTCAACATTTCACTTAGTGAAACAGAGTAGTCGGAAATAAGACTATTATACACATCGTAAAATTTGCGGAACGTTGACATTAAACGCGGTTTCCGATATCCCTGTGTCAATAATTTGTCAGTGAGTAGTTTACCTCTGTATATGAAATCTTCATATGTTGTACACGCCCTGGCATATCGGATCATTTGTGAAATATAAACTCCATATACGGGTGACTGAAGGATAGTACTATTTAAATGTGGAAAATTTACGATGGGAAAGCCGAAATCGTCGCGTTTGTCGTATAGCTTAGTTGCTAATTTCCCGTCTGTGTTTATATTAAGTAAAATGTCTAAGTATGAAGCGTGTGTGCTTGATTCTATTCGCTGGGAAATATCGCATTGACATATCGGATCATTTGTGAAATATAAATTCCATATGCGGGTGACTGTGGGATATTACTACTTTACGAAATTTACGATGGAAAACTGGTCAAGTTTGAATTATCAATTGTCCATAAACAATAAGATAAGAATGAACCGAGAATAAGAATGGACCGAGTAAAAATATGTTAATCTCCATATTTCAATGAAATAATAGTCAAGGGTGATTAAAAAGCCACATACGTGGATCTGAAGAGATGAAATCAATAGAACTTGTCTACGTGAAAGTAATTGGGAAGATTTTGGGCAAATTTATTGACATAACGGTCCTTCGTATTTTTATAGTTATTTGTTATTGCTAATGTAGTCCTCCATACTTACGTAGTAAGTCATTCTTTTGGAAGATTGTTCTTTTACCATATAATTCGCATTTAGTTTAAGTTCGGAAACTTTCATGTATTACGGGTGTACTTGTGGTTTTATGTAATGTTTTTGTTGCTTGAGTGGTCACTGTTATTCCTCGTGCTTTGCGTTTTTGTTTGGGTATGTGTGTGTGTATTTGAAATAAAATGGGTAGTTAAGAATGAGATTGGGTGTCGTAAGGATGTGCCGGTGAACAATTTAAAAGATGTATAGGAAAGAAAAGACAATTTTGCTGTGTGCGAAAATTCCAAAGAGCTGAAGTGTATGATTTGACAAAACTAAAAAAGAAAAGCTGTGTGCATTTGTGAAACGTTTAGCTGTGTGGTACGTTTATGTGGAATTGCAGTAAGTTGAATTTTATTTTATTTGAAAATTGTTTTTGAGTTGTTATATTTCTGTTATGGCGCAGTTTTTTGAATTACGGGTTTTAGTACTTAATATGTAATTTGTTACGCTCACCGGAATGTGCGTCAATATAACTCATATCAGTTTTGAGAGAACATTCAGGTCGTTTTCATATTATTTCACAGGTGACCGGTGACATATGCATTACCTGTAATCTTGATACAGAGATGACGATATCTACAAGTTGTGATGTGTACGATACATGTTTTGATGTCAGTGTTTATGTCGTCGTATGAATCCAGAATTTATATTGTGCGTGACTTTTCAAATACATGTATATGGAAGCTGGAAATCGCCAAAACGACTATTACAAAACCGTGTGATATTCAGTAATTTTGTTGTAACTACTTTGTGGAACAATCAAACTTTAAACTTTTTAAACAAAGTTTTGTTACAGTGTATTTATGTTATTTGTTGGATTGAAAGTGTCTGAGGAGAATGCATTATAATAATTGTTTGATTTATGTATATTTGTAAATAAATATTTGTTATTTGTCTAACCTAATTTGTTTTTTTCTAAATGTTCACAAAGGGCTGTCCAGAATAACTAACATTGTGATAGTAGTGTGTCGGAGATGTTTTTGGAAATGTTTAAATGTTACTTACACAATAACCTGATTCGTACATCCATACAAATAATTCTCTCGGACTTATAAACGAGGTCCCCTGTCGCAGAGGGCGTGACAAGTAAAAGAACCGTCACTGCATTGGCGTCAGGCCAAACATTTATTTGTAGCACTTCACTTAAAACTTGTGACATCTAAAAAGTGAAAATTTCTTGAGGGAATGTAAAACAACAAGCAAACAAATATATCCATACAAATATGTACCTGTATGTTAATGCTTAGTAAACTTGCTTAATGCTTTTAAATGTGCTAATAGCTTTCCACTACACACCGTTGTTCAGGGCAGGTATCTCCGTTACGAGGACAAAAGAAGTTAAAAAAGAAAACAAATTGTGGATGACGATTTACATCCTTGTCTCACTTTGAATTATACACGGGAATCATCGGTCATATTTTGACCATCTCCTAATTAAATGACCTATCACCAAATGCCCGACACGGTACCTTTAGGTAAATTTTTCCATAGTGACGTCACAATCAAATGACCCGTCAAACATGTGTGATTATGACGCCATAATCGAATGACGTCATAAGCACATGGAGAGCCACGTGTCAGACATTTAGCGATAGGCAGTTCACATACTTATACATAAATATCAATCAAATATGACAACGGCAAAGTGTAAAGAGACATTAACTGTGATTTTTAAGCACATATTTTGATTTCTACTACTAAGATTGTACAATAAAAAATAAAAGATATACAAAGGCAAAACAGTCCTATATTATTTCTATATAGGTTGTTTTCAAAATAATGTCTGGTCCAGTGTCATATGCATTTACAAATACTAAGGTCGAATCAATCATTTGCCAACTAATATTTGATAAATTGACTGAGTTTTCAAGCCATTTTTACAAAATATATAGGAATTTAAGATTTCTGTGTATTTTTATACATCAATCTAAGCAGTAAAAAAATAAAGGAACATAAGTTTTGAAAAGAAAAAAAATACATAAAAAAAAAAACAGACTTAAGTGTCTTTAACCGTCATATTTAGTTGGATAGTGATGTTTACTATGTCCTTTTAACATGCACAAAATTACTCTAAAAAATAACTAACCCAAAGGTTGTATTTCTTTAAATAAATTTGTACAATGATGTATTTCTTTAACGAATTTGTACAATTAGAATGTTTATTAATTTAAACATATTACGTCTTACAAACTAATACCAGTATTTCTTTATACGTAGAGGTCTTGTGTCGTTAGATAAACGACACATTGACATAAAATAGAATTCGTCCTACAGGCCTATGTCTCCAGTATCATATACTGTACGATGTACATTATCTATTTATCTTATTACTTTATACGTAGAGGTCTTGTATCGTTAGATAAACGACACTTTAAGATAAAATACATGTTTCCATTATCACATTATGCTCGATGTACTTTATCTATTGCCGTATAGTGGTTTACTTCTTGCTAACTTGTAGATGCACCCGTAGTCAATGTTATCTTGTTCAACTGCCAGTACATATGGCTATTGTGATAAAGGAACAACGTCCAAATATTGTTTACGATGATTTATTGTCATGCTTTAACTGCTGCTGGTGTATATACTCTCTCTCTCTCTCTCTCTCTCTCTCTCTCTCTCTCTCTCTCTCTCTCTCTCTCTCTCTCTCTCTCTCTCTCTCTCTCTCTCTCTCTCTCTCTCTCTCTCTCTCTCTCCAAGTCCTAGTTTATCCAACCCACATATGTACCTAATATCAAACAGGACCTATAGAGTTGGAGCCATGAACGAGCTATGATACTTATCAAAATCTTATATAATTCGGTCAAAAGTACAGGCTCATTGTCCTATGTCGTACTACTTTTAGTAAACTATCTGAAAAAATCCATTCAATGTCTAAAGGTTTTATGTATTTTTTAAGTAGTTAGTTAATCCATTTTATCTGAACAGGAAATGTGTAGCTTAATATCCTGGACAAGATCAAAAGCACCATCTCATTTATAATATTTATAACCACTAGGTCGTTGCCACTGCTGGTGGACCGTTTGAGTCCCCGAGGGTATACATAAACCTAGTACCTGGTATTTCGGTACCAGCTGTTCACCTTATACTTAAGTAATATTTGGCACCGTTAACACCATTTAAATACTTAAATTTTTCTAAAGCTAAGATAGTCACTTTTTTACAGTGGTTACTCTTAGACGGATTTCGGCTATACCTTTAGAAATAGTATTTGGCCTTGTATGATACCATTTTATCTTTAGAAAAAATCACATACTTTTCAAATTGGAGCTCAACTGATGAAGTCTAATTGACAGAAACGATATCGTCTTGAGCATTGTAACTTTGGTATTATGTTTATAATATTTATAACCACTAGGTCGTTGCCACTGCTGGTGGACCGTTTGAGTCCCCGAGGGTATACATAAACCTAGTACCTGATATTTCGGTACCAGCTGTTCATCTTATACTTAAGTAATATTTGGCACCGTTAACACCATTTAAATTCTTAAATTTTTCTAAAGCTAAGATAGTCACTTTTTTACAATGGTTACTCTTAGACGGATTTCGGCTATACCTTTAGAAATAGTATTTGGTCTTGTATGATACCATTTTATCTTTAGAAAAAATCACATACTTTTCAAATTGGAGCTCAACTGATGAAGTCTAATTGACAGAAACGATATCGTCTTGAGCATTGTAACTTTGGTATTATGTTTATAATATTTATATAAATGAACAAATGTTGATAAATTACACTTCGTGTGGCGATTTTAATTTTCGTCAATAGCTCTTATCTGTGAATAGAATCTTTCAATTATACTTGTTTGTTTGTTTGTTTATTGTTGTTTAACGTCCCACTCAAGAATATTTCACTCATATGGAGACGTCACCAAATGTCGGTGAAGGGCTTCAAATTTTGGCCTATGCTCGGCACTTACGGCCATTGAGCAGTGAGGGTTCTTTAACGTGCCGACACCTACTGTGACACGGGACCTCCAGTTTTTACTGTCTCATCTGAAAGACAGGAAACCAACCTGTCGCCGGCGGGACTCGAACTCACGACCTCATGATCCAGAGTCGAGCGCGCTACCGACTGAGCAGGCCGGCTCTTGAATTATACTATAATGCAATTTTATTATCAAGACTTTTACTCCATGTCCAAAAGTAATTGAGTCTCAAGTTTTTCCAGTTCTGATTTTATATATGTATTTGCTGATCATTTAATGACATTCTCTCTTCAAAACATGATTTAAAAAAAATAATTGTTTCTTTCAATTGTTTTAACCAATATATGTATTTAAATATTCATTATTGTTTTAATCAAGCACAGACGCAGTCTTCCCAGATCAAACTAGACAATTACCCACATTTCTTTTAACCCCTAGATCTAAAATGATTTTACAAAACGTTTACAAAAGTAATTTTTCTATATCGAAAACCGTATGAATCACCAGACCTCATCACTAGGTAACATCAGTACCAACAAACAACTGAATTTCTGTATCAAAACTATGATTGCCTATTATACAAGAAAGTGAAACATATGCTTTTCTGCATCAGAAAAAATCGTTTGGGTAATGTTAAATAAATAATTGTTAAAAAAACAGAGGGGCCTTAAGTCACTCACCTGGCAAAATTGGTCAACATTGCAAAAACATAAAAAATGTGTAAAAGATAAAATGGCTAATAAACATGAAAAACAGTAGGCTCATTGGGGACCTTAATAATCACCTGAGTGAAATGTATTTTACTGACAATATACTGAAAAGCGACCAAAATCTTGAAAACTTCATTGAAATGGAGAATTAACTTAGGGTAGACTTGCTTTTGTCGATATTTTTATAGATCTTTCAAGATAATGTGCAACAACAGTAGAAAACATGTGAAATCCATTTGAAATGGGAACTAACTTTCACAAGGATCACTCTCACAAGGGTTAACCTGACAATTTAATTTCTGTTACTTTTTTGTAGATCTTTGCATTCTGAACAGTTTTGCTTATTCTCTTTCTCTCTATATAATATACTTTTCAAGACAATAGGACAAAACTGTCAAAAACATGACAAATTCACTTAAAGAGGAAATAACTCCCATAAGGGTCGACCTAACAAAAAAAAAAATTTGCTTAAAAGGGGACAAAACTCCCATAAGGGGCAACCTGACAATTCCAACCATTTGACATTTTTGTAGATCGTTGTGTGCTGAACATTTTGTCAAAATGATCCTCAGATAATTCCTAACAACTTTCTCATATATCTTTGTATACGAAAAGTCGATCAGTTTAAACAATTTGTAATACAAATATACCCTGTGTTACTGAAGCGCCCCTAGTAGCTAGTTTATGGACAAATTTCATTTTCGTTCGCAAACTTTGTAGATATTGACTTATCAATCATGCATATAAATGTGAAACTTATCTGATTATTGGTTCATGAGAAGAAGATTTTTAAAGACGTACCAAGTTTTCATTCGCAAACTTTATGCGGCTTCACATGGGGATGCTATATGCCAAGTTTGTTAAAATTGGCCCACTGGTTCTTGGGAAGATGATGTTTAAATGCCGAAGTTAACAGACGGACGGCAACGGACGACGGACCTTTGGCTATAGCAATATCTCACTTAATTAGCCCTTCGGGCCAGGTGAGATAAAAAGAAACAACTTTACCATATCTCGTGTATTATCCCTATTTCTAATAGTGCCAAATTCAATTCTGTCGATGTTCAGTGTGCGATTCCATTCATAATTATATTTGTACTGTACAAAGAAATTAATTCTAAACATTATTAAAAATAAAAGACTAAATTGTCTTTGTATATTATAGTAAGTGAAATGTAAACACAAATGTGTGTTTATGTTTTCATTTCCTGCAGCCCGTATCACAAAAAATCCGTAAGTAAATACTTGTCATTTTCACAAAAGAGATCGTAACTTTAAGGAAAATCCGTAAAGTATCAAATCGCGCAAATTTTACAACTTCTGTTTGGAGTTAGAATTTTATTTCTGTTTTGTTACGCGCCTTCAAATCATGCGGGATGTGTCTCCTTGTCAAAGTTCTATCGTAAAAGTCATTTTTCACTCAAAATATGCGAGTTGGCGTCTGTAGTCAAGGGGGGGAACATCCGGGGAGTTGAGCACCAACGAACGACAACTCTAATCTTTCTGAAACATAACCCGAAGCATTCGATTTAACATATGTTAAACACAGTCGGTAAACATATTATAGTGACTGACAACAACACGCTCACTTATTAATATATCAGTATTGGTTTTCTGTTGTAGCAGATAGATTTATCGATCTTGTCTTTGTTGTGGTTTATTGTTTAACTGGCCACACTGTGTTCTGTAAGAAGAATTCCAAGTTTTCTACATACTCGCCACGTCCGTTTTCGGTAAGTTTCTCTCTCTCTCTCTCTCTCTCTCTCTCTCTCTCTCTCTCTCTCTCTCTCTCTATATATAATTTGTCAAATTTAGCAAATTCTGCAGTATTTGGAATAATGATAAAAATGACATCTTGTCAGCGGTTATATCGTGGTGATTGTAATGCTATCTATGTTGTGACATCTCATTTGTTGTTGATCAGTAATACAGAGTTTTAATGATTCGTCAAGGTTCATGATACTAATTGTGTTACAGTGCTTTATATATATATATATATATATATATATATATATATATAGATATATATATATATATATATATATATATATATATATATATATATATATTCAGCGATATATATAGCTATATATGTGTTGTATCGTCTCTATTGTATTGTTTATTGATTCAAAGCTGTATAGCTTATAGATATACAATGAGTTAATTCACAAAGACAATGGTTGTAAGATCACGTACAAATATATGTACAGTGAACCCGCTTTACAACGACATTCATTATAACGGAATATTCGGTATCCGACTCCGACATTAGACAAATGTATATAAACTCTTTACAACGACGTAACATAGAACCCACGAGCTGATCTGGCAATCGTTTTTTACTCTTGATTTTCTTCACAATGGAGTTCATTGGTAAAAATAATTGCCAATAAAGCAATTGAACCGTGAATCGATGGCCTAGGTGTCAACAATTAGAGCTTGAATCACCCTTACCTGTACGTCAGTAGGCCTAATGTTGATAAACCATCAGTAGGTTTCGTTTGAACTGAACCGACAAAAAGTGAAATAATAGCTAAAATAAGATTGATAAATAAAGAATAAAAAATACACATAGTTGACAAGTTCCGCTAGGCTACATGTTCGTTCCGATGTGGTTACAGAATACAATGGCGGATCTTTAAATTATTTCAGTACTTGCGATAGCAGTAGACATTTTACTTAAACTTTATTTATGAAATGCATTGTTAAGAGAGTTGTATCAGTAATATCTGCATTTTTAAATTTTAGTAATAAAGTGTCTAAATCGGAATCTGGAGATATACTTTTACATTCGGGCAGCGATATATAAAGCTAATTAGCTTTATATATCGCTGATTCGGGCAATTTGTAAATGATTCATGCATTTTACGACATCACCGATGTATGACCGATTTCATGAAAAAATAATTGTGCATTGATGTTAACAAGATTAACTTGCATTATATATATATATATATATATATATATATATATATATATATATATATATATATATATATATATATATATATATATATATTAATGTGTGTTATGAAATGTATATAAATGCTATTTCATTAACAATTATAAACAATAATATTTGTGAGCTAATGGAATGCGTTGTTACAGCAATGATATTACATGCATGTCAAATCTTATGATAGTTCAACCACTAGGGCCTATAGAGAATGTTTCAGTGAATAGACCTCACCACAACAATCAGTATCATTGATTTGTAATAATATCTACATTGTACTTGAACACTATAGACATTGTACATTTGTTTCTTCTCAATACCATTGTATTTTCTGGTAAAAGAAAATAAAGAATCCCGAATCTTGAGTGTATAGTAGCCGGGGCACCAATTCTCACAGGTTTATCCTCCTATTCCAACATTTGAAAAATCAGAGGGGAAAAGGTGAAAAATATTGTTGGAATAGCAGGAATTATTTATGAATAAATAAATAAGTATAATTAGCTTAAAAAAACACCGACCTTAAATACCTCAGGTAATCAAAGGTAAGAGTAAGAGAAAAATTTTCATAAACTGAAGAAAAGTTTATTTGCATGTATGTGCATAAATATATTTACTGGGAATCATTTAGTTAGTGTAAAAGGAAATCATTTATATAAGGACATATGAAAACATTGGTCAACAACAATAATTATCATATTTAAAATTATAATTATACTATTATGAACTGTGTTCAATTTATATGATGGTCTGTAAGTGATATGAAATATAAATATTTAAAAACGTGTAAGAGTGAAAAATGTATAAAAACTTGAATTTAACTAAATATCTAAATTTATTTAAATACCAAAATTTTACTAAATTTACCATGGAATTGAAAAATTAAAGATGAAAGAAAAAATATTAAATTTTGCTAAATATTTTAATTTACCTTAATATAAAACTTTAACTAAATTTACCATGTATTTAACCACTGTTAGCCAGAACAAATATTGAAATTTGCATGAACATCTTAATTTCACCAAATATTTTAATTTACATAAATCTTAAGTGTGTTGGTGAGAACAAATAAAAAACATTACCTGAATACTGTACCTTAATGTTACTTAATTAATATTTGAATTTACCTAATACTCTAATTTTACTGAATTTACTATAAACCTGTAAAGAGAAAAAATGTTTTTAAGTTACTTGGATATCTAATTTTACCTGTACAACACCTCTATTTGAATTAGCATTTAATTGCTAAAACAACATACCTACCTTGTCATTTTATTTTAAAAACATCTATTGTTCATATAATGTTGGAACAGGAATATGAATTAAACAACTTGGGTTTATATTATTTGTTTGAATGTGATTAACCTGATAATATGAGGTATTCTATTTTTGAGCAAAGATTGTTTGATTAAACAAAACAAGAAATACCTAGTACCATATCTAGTTCGTCAAAAGGTTTTAGTGTTCAGTTCTTTTATGTAAATCAATTAATATAAAATAAAGAAAACATTTAACAAAATTAAGGATTTCCTTGCACAATTTGAATATTCATACTCTGCAACACGTAAATGGCATTTTTCAAAATTTCTTTTAATCAGATAATAGATGTTTGTATTCATTGTATTTTGTGTTCTTTTTCCGATGAGTTGTATAATAAAGAATTGAATAGGAGGAATTTGAATTTTTCAAATGTTGGATTAGGAGGAAGACACTTTCTCATCAAGTCTATGGTTTAACGGTAAAATCGCCATGGACTCGTATGGTTGTTTGAAGAAGAAGAAAGAGGGTTACACGTTTGTGCAAAATATTGTCGGATTCGCATAATATGGCGGGCGCAGTAACCTTTTGATTATCATACGGATAATTCTATAAACTTTTCGGTTATGACAAGCAGCATGTTTTACTCCTCGCTGAATGTTCCGTGACAAATAGGAACAATGGCTCTAGCCAGTGTAATTCTAATGTTATTATTATAAAATTACCTAAAATTTAAACTCTTCAGGATCAGGGAAGGGTTGTTGAGACTAAGGCAGTAGCGATTACACGTGTACACGTTTCCGTTTAGTTTATTGTCAATAAACGTTTACAAACTTAATCGTGTACACGACATGCGCAATGTAATTGTCTACAAAACATTTAATTTGTAGATAAAATCAGGAAAACTTTCCCCATAAATGCATTTTTGTTGTACTTTATCCAATATTAGACTCTCTAAGTAGCAAAAGTGAAACGTACATCTATTATTCCCGCTCAGGTAAAGTGTGTACTCACAGACAGTTGCTTTCAGCTTTTGAATTTAGTGTCTGTAAGGCACTGAAAGGGAGTGCTTGAATAATGTTAAACAGTAAGATAAAGCTAAAACACATTGTTCGGTGTAATTTTTCTAATTAGATACACCATTTTAATATGATTGAAAATTAAATAGATTGTATAATAAATGTGTAGTATATTGTCATCAAAAGAATATTATACTTAATGATTGATGATAAGAAACGTATATATACGACTTTGTTTTCAGAAAACTTGTTCACTTACCCTAACCGCCAAAATCTATAAACACGTATTGTACTACTTTTACACCAACCCTAATTTGTTGTGGTCAATATTTATTTATAGCCAACGTAAGTTTGCTTTATTCATAAATTACATGGCTTTTACCTCAACTGGCCCTATAAGTACGTTGTCCGAAATGTGTATTAGCGGACAATACATTTTACATACAAGGTTTTGTTTATTTGCTTATTGTTGTTTACGTCCCACTCAAGAATATTTCACTCATATGAAGACGTCAACAAATGCCGGTGAAGGGCTTCAAATTTTGGCCTATGCTCGGCACTTTCGGCCATTGAGCAGTGAGGGTTCTTTCACGTGTCGACACCTACTGTGACACAGGACCTCCAGTTTTTACTGTCTCATCCGAAAGACAGGAAACCAACCTGTCGCCGGCGGGACTCGAACTCACGACCTCACGATCCAGAGTCGAGCGCGCTACCGATACGGATAATTCCGGACAAAGAACTTTGAAGAAAGTGTGGACCATAAACCGACGACTGGCACTAACTGCCAGGTAAATTTACTTAGTAGGACACCTGTCTTACCTTCAGTTCAAAAATGCATATTACATTGAGGTATAACTTCTGGTCACTTTTATGAACACTAGATAGTGCCATGTCAATAACTAGACATATGGACAAAAACAATAATGACGTTATTAAGTAGTCAGGTGCAAAAAGATAAATTGAACTTATCTATAAGATTAAAGTCTTTTTAAACACACTAAAAAAAAGTTGATAAAAATATCAAAAATAAATTCTACATGAAATCCTGAATCATTCAATATCAAACATCCATAAATATTATTAATTTCCCGCACAAATCATGGGAATAAATAAAAAATTACCGACACAACTCAGTTTGTGCACAAATTATTTTTTAAATTCAACAAATAAAATAAATTTATCTTTATTAAAACAAATAATAATCTTTAATTCTAATCCTAACTGACACATAATTAAAGTGTATTAATATGATAATTGTGACAGGGGTCACCCTACTAAAACACACGGCGCTTATATAAAATTCCAATCATATTGAAATTATAAAATATGTTTGTCCTATGACATATTTGTAAATTTGTAAAAATTCAAACATGCATGAATGACAATTGTCTCTCCTAACAATCGTCATTCATGCGTGTTTGAATTTTTACAAAATTACAAATATGTCATAGGACAATTTGGAAGTTGTGATAGTATTTCGGCCCAAGAAATGTACAGCACCAGTGATTACCTGTACAGCATTATTGTACCTTTTGTTGTCATCAAGCTTTTGATTGAACTACTTTATAATTATAAAAAAGATTTATTCTCACTTTAAAAGTAAAAGCTCAAGGGAAAATTTGTACTTCTTTACCTGCCTAATTTTGCCACTGCTGCTGCGTTAATACACATGTATGGAATCAGTGATAATAAGAAGTTGCAAAAAGTTTAACAGCCTTTTCCTAGTAACAGCGGCAAGGAAGAATGGATTCACTATTTTCAAGAAACATGTAGTAAATACCTTCCTCATTGTCTCTGTAACTACCCTTTTCCGTAATTTTGATAAACATGCCAATGAATGTTCAGTCGATATCTCCAGTGGGCGCATCTAGTGTTTGGATTGTCCTTATGTTTGTTTGTCTGTCCGTACTTCCGCCCCTATTTCGCCCGCTTACATAATATGCAATATTTTGTTGGGACCGGGGACATTTGTGTTTCAAGAACACGTTTTGTCTTTATAATAAGTAAATAGATTTATTTAGAATAATGGAAACCATGCACAATTAAGTCATAAAGGGACTCTTCACTGCAATAATAATGAATATGATTAAAAAAATAATAAAAATCTTTGATTCTCTGTCTGGTTTTTTTTTATCATTTTGATTATTAATTGATGTTGACTGTAGTAAAAGATGTTATTTTGCACGCACTGAATGTCTTTCTGGTTTATGGTTACTAGATGTCAAGAATATTACATCATTTCCAGTTGGATAAAATGCCGGGAATACTACTGTCATTTGCTTACTTTTATTTTCAAAAGACTACTTAGTCATGTGCTCACTTTTGAATTTAAAAGTAAGCAAATGACACTACGGTAATGTTCAGAATATTTTTCAAACAAATCCTTGTCGCACATCGAATTGTGCCCCCTCTCTCGCACATCAAGTCCCGGATCAGCCCCCGTTCTCATATGATCTATTCTACTTATCCAGTTATGACATGCTTCATAGGATAAATAAGAGAGAAGGCATAGCTGTAATGCCTCCCACGTACAGTTTAAAAATAGTGTTCATTTTTAAAATTGAAAAACTGTTATATAACAAAATATACAATCTATAAATGAGCTGATTATCATATCATTTTTGCTAATATTTTTAGGTCACTTGAGCCAAATGCTCATGGTGACCTATTGCGATCGTCTTTTGTCTGTCGTCGTCCGTCGTTAACATTTACACATTTTCCACTTCTTCTGAAGAAGCGGTGGACCAATTTTAACCAGACTTGGCATGTCTCATCCTCATGTGAAGCTGCATTAAGGATGGTCCCATATTAAGGAATTCTCCGAAAGTTTCCGAATGAAAAGGGGGTAGGACCAAAAGGGGCCCCCAAAAGGACCATCTTCTTCTCAAGAACCAGTGGGCCAGTTTTAACCAAACTTGGCATATAGCATCCCTATGTGAAACCGCATAAAATTTGCGAGTGAAAACTTGGTACGTATTTAAAAATCTTCTCATCAACCAATAATCAGATGACTTTCAAATTTTATATGCATGATTGTTAAGACAATATCTACAAAGTTTGCGAACGAAAAATGAAATTGGCCATGAACGAGCCACTAGGAGGCGCTTCAGTAAAATAGAGTGCAATTGTATTACAAATTGTTTAATAACTCAAAACTGATTGACTTTTTTTTATGCAAATATATATGAGAAAGTTATTAGGAATGATCTAAGGATCATTTTGACAAAGTTTCAATGTCATGGGGTTAAAGGTCAAGGTCACAGACACCTAAATAAATGGAAATATAATTATTTTTTGGTTTAATTTTAGACATTTCTGACTTTTTCTCCAGAACCATTGGGCCAATTTGAACCAAACTTGACAGGGAGTATCACCATATGAAGCCGCATAAAATATATAGATGAAAAGTGGCTAGGACCAAACATGGTTTCCATGGATAAATATAAAACAAATGAGTCAGCATATATCTTTTATTTAATGCATGTATCTCCAAAATTATTAAAACTAGAAAAAAAAACCATTACCTGAAAACGAGCGACTTGCAAAAAGCTACCAGTACCAATATTTTATTTTCATGGAAATTGTCAGGTCGACCTTTATGTTAGTTATTTCCCCTTTTTGTGGATTTTGCATGCTTTTTTATGGTATTTTTACATTATCCTGAAAAGTATAATAGAGTAAAAGTGAAAGAAGCAAAAATGTTTGGCATGCAAAAATCTACAATTTACCTTGGTAGACCTATACCAAGGTATAGGTCTACCAAGGTAAAGTGGAACATCCGTAAAAAAGCCAAAACAATACCAAAAATAGGTTGTACAGGTAAAACATAGTAGCCTTACACGGACTCCATGCATAATTAAATACATAGGTGTCGGAACCGGGGGGGCTAACCCCCCTTTTTTGCAAAGATAGACATGGGTGTTGAAAATTTGGGCTTAGCCCCCAGACTTTTCTGGCGTGCGTGTGTTTTTTAAGTTGGTATAGCCCCCCCCCCCCCCCCCCCCCCCCCAACTTTCAATTTGCTTCCGACGCCTATGAAATGTATAATGTAACGTTTCACCCTAGCGTGAACTACACACGCAGACACGGGTGAGTTACAAATATAAACAAACACGGGTTCGACTGCCCCTTTCGGTTGCAGATTTCTATAACCGCCGACCGGCTAACTCCTTCAGAAAATAAAACGACAATTAAATTGACTTTTGACACTAGAACATTTATTTCAAAATAAATAAGAACCAAAATACGAAGACAACACTTAATTGAAGTGGTGACAAAAATAACAGGTCTAAAATTACCTGTCCGAAGGTCTAAGCCTAGAGACACATAAAACACGTGAAAACCGGTCACATACCGGAATACGTTTTACTGGCCACACATTGCCAAATAAAACCACCAAAGTAAACTAATAACACTCATTCATATTTCAGTCTTCCTAAAAAATAAAGTATGATAATGAATAGTAATTATTTTCACTTAACCCAAACTATTTCACAGGTGCCTCGTGCCAGACCGACGACAAAAATTACCACTTTATAAAATTATAATATAAATTAACAAAAACATTAAAACATACTCAAGATACGCGAAAACACACACGACTAGTGTCCAAGATAGTGAAGCGAATGATGGCAACAGACAGGAAGGATTAGAAATGATATAAAAATGAAGTTCACCTCACATGAACATATCCATAAGACGAAGGAAGGGAAATAGAGAGCGTAACATTTTGTCACACGTGTTTTATAATTGTAACACTTCCGGAAGTACCCGAATAACTTAATGAGCCAATAAAATTAATAGAAAAGTGACCTCCGAAGACATAATGTAATCTAACGGAACCTGTCGAAGCTTGCTATATTAAGACTGTTAAACGAGGTTAGTACTGTTAAAGTTAGGTAAATAGAAAATAAATGAGAAAGAAATAAAATTATAATAAACAAAATGATAGATCAAAGAAAAATATCAGCAAGAATAGACAGGTTCATCACAATACACTTTTGTGACGATACGTCCTTATAAGGCAATATATTTTACCTGACAGGTAGTAACCTATTTTTGGATAGTAGACTGTATATTTTGGTTTCTGACTGAACCAGGGTGTGACACTTAACCTTAGCAGAATCTGCAACTAATTGATTTACGTTTGCATCAGTTGCCGACTGTAAGGATGGACAATAGCGTTTTGAAACTTGATCACTTATTTGCATATCTAAAGAAAACATTGCGTACAACCGGAAGACGCTCGAGTGTCAAATCCCTATATTCACTGTTGATAGGCCCGTACTACATGCTAGACAGATCACAGATAGATATTCCAACTAAATTAGTTCTCGCAAAACAAATCCAATATACATGTACCTTATTATTATTACTAGTCCATTTAAAAGATAATAGAACCATCTCCATTGCTCTAAAAACTGAATCTATGCCTGGACATTAGCCATCTGCTGGTAACTGATTGACATTTGTTTCTGTGTTATTTTACCTAGTTGATACATATACACACAAACGTACACACACACACACACACACACAC